>JABXWE010005758.1:0-25975 GCA_014611495.1 Limonius californicus | reverse complement strand
TAGTTTGCCTTTAACGGAATCCCTACATATGGTAGAAGAATTGCAAGCAAAATGTAAAGCAATCAGTACCCTCTGAAACCGGTAAAAACATAACACAAAAATTTTCTTCTGTTCTAAAAAACAATCCCGGTTACGAACAAATCAAACACATATATGAAGTTCTTAATGGATCTAAAATTTCGAATGAAGCTGTAAATATTGATCCATTACTTGTAAGCAAATTGAAATACTCGCCAATTACATTATGCGATGTTGAGCGCCCATTTTCTGCTTATAAAATGTATTAAGCGATAGGCGCCAATCTTTCTTAATGGAGAATATGGAAAAATATTTAATTGTTTATTGTTTCAATCGATAATTAAAATGTAATTTAAATAATGTTTTTTTTTGCGTTTTTAACTTATCTGTAGTTTATAAACCTATTCTATACTGCTATTTATTTAGGAAATAAACTATTAATGTTTAAACGTCTCTTTTCTTACATGTATATTTTTTAGGAGTGTTAATTGTTTAATATGCGATTTGTGTATATTGTATATATTTCATTTAAACTGCATATTAAGCGAATATTTAAGCCATTATATTGTGCATCCGCGCCCTAATGTCCATGCGCCCTAACGGTCGGCGCCCTAGCGGTCGGCGCCCTAGCGGTCGGCGCCCTAGCGGTCGGCGCCCTAATGTCCACGCGCCCTAACGGTCCGCGCCCTAGCGTCCACGCACCCTAACGGCGGCGCCCTAACGGCAGCGCCCTAATGTCCAGCTCCGGAAGAAACATTGGTAGACCAAGAAGAAGAAGGAGAGACCGTTCACATGAAGACGGAACAGACCTTAAAGGCCTAAACCTTGAAGAAGATGATAATGATTGATGGACTAGAAATATTGGAATTGTGCAAACTGTCAACGATTACTCTATAGGAAATAAGTAATAACATATATGAATCTTCATGTAAGAAATAGATAATGTTTAAATTACAACATCAAAAACTTAAAATAAAACAACAGCAGTTTTTGAATAAATTGTTGGTACACATTTTTTCCAACAAAAGAAATTCAACAAATAATTCTTATGCCTTAAATAAATACTTATGTATAAACTAAATAACAATCAAAAACGTAATTACATTGTTCTGCATTTGTACTCGCTTAATCGGATATTCTATCGCACGATACATAACAATTTTGTTAGTCATTTTGTTGGGCAACACATCAAGGTATTAAAGATTAAAAAGCACAGTTTTCATATCAATGCATTGGTACATTGCACAAAGATTTTGTTATCTATAACAACATAAAAATAAAAATATTTATTTAGTGCTAAGGTAGACGTTTGTTTTTAAGATGTTTGTTTGCTAAATACATTTTATCTACACCATAGTTAGTAAACGATATTATTTGTAAATTCCTTTGAATTTATTCTTGTATGCATTTTCTAGGATTCAAAATGACCTAAACATCCTCCTAAATATAAACTTTTAAGTACATTCCATATTAAAAAGTAATTAGATCAGCCAACAATTAATAAAGGTGATAAAGATTTACTTACAAAGATACCTGGTATTTAAATAATAATAATGGTGAGGCCCTACGTCCCAAGGAGTTTGGTATGCACGGCGCAACGTCAGAGCTTCCGTATTCTTGCTCTCACACTTGGTTGTCGCGCGTCAGATTCATAACACGTGGTGCATTATAACCCCTTGGCCATTCGAACGCAGATACCCAATTATTTAAACCGAGTGATACAAACATCTAATTAGTTGTGCTCATAATAACTATATTCCCAACCCAAATTGATTTACGTTTTGGTATGTAACTAATGTCGACAAAATACAACCACTGATATGGATGTGGACAGGAAATACACGTTTTTATGATTGTTTTCCATTTTGTTTACATAATTAAATTCTAGTACTTATACTTATTGATTTCTGTTTACAATCGGGATGTTCATATATGAAATTCAGTTAGCGTCAAGTTGAAACATGAAGAATCGGAACATATTGAAACAGTTTACATAGTCGCAATCAGCCGCTGAACTGCATGTTCGGGTTTGATAGTCGGTTTGTAAACGTTTTTTGTAGTATTTAATGATATTTTCTCTCTCACTGACATATTATTTGATGTTCTCTAAAAGAAATCATTGGATATTAATTTTGGGGTTAAATAAATAAAACTATTTTATGAAGTACTGGTTCACATTGTAATGGAAATGGAAGTAAGGTTTCAAGACTGCGATAAATTGTCTTTAGCTGATACTACGAAATTCGAACAATATGATTCGTGTTTTCGGTCTAAAGCATTTGAAAGTTTAGGTCAATTTTATGGCAAAATATTTACAAAAAGTCAGCGTCTTAAAAACGAATTAAATCCGCGATCTACAGACCCAAGAATTACGAGAAAATCTCAATGAGAACAAAGATATTTTTACCGAAACCTAGAAATTGTTTTGCCTTATATTAACTATTCCGTCGACAAGTGCATCAGCGGAAAGAAGTTTTTCTTGCCTTAAACGAATAAAAACGTACTTAAGAAATGCAGTATCTCAGGATAGGCTTTCTTGTTTGGCAAATATTTCAATTCAAAAAGAACTCTTATTAGAATTAATAAAAAATTAACCATTTTACGAAGACATAATAAATAATTTTGCTGCATTAAAGGACACTTCTTATCTTTTGCTTATGCTACATTATTTCTAGGAAGCGGGGTAAAAGGCATCTTATCTAAGTTTACTAAGGTTACATCATTCCTCCCTTCTTAAAAATAGAAAATACAGGGAAAATTACATTTCTCACTTATTTTTTACGGAATAATTTCAGTTGATTTTAAATTTGGTGATTTGTTTTTCTTACATATTGGCAATAAATCATATTTATACAAAACAATTACAATAACATTTATTAAAATTAATACGATAGTAAATATCAAATTGCTTACGTACACGTAAGTACAATGATCGGTATGTTTAAAGTCATTCGGCAAATCTATCAATTTTTCTTTAAGCTGTTGTACATCATCTAAATATATATTTTCTAAATGCAATTTAGGAAATTTGACAACATTGTTCACTAACTGACTATAAGTTAAATTTATCATTGGTACCTGAATTATTTTAAATATAGAATTTGAATGTTGAATATTATTACAATTTATTTTCCCTATCAACTCGTGAGTTGTTACAATTATCCATAGACCATGATCTATTTTCTGAATTTTATTATTTTCTAATACAATCATTTTTGGTTTACAGTTATTAACATTTGAAAATGATATTAACTGAGATTCACAGAGAGAATTATCAAAATTCATTTGTTCTTGGATTTTGCATGTAAAGTTATTTTTACGGAATTGTTTACAACGTACATCAGTAGTAACGTAGTTAGATTCCGAAAGTAACAAAAATGTATTCTGTAGTAAACTGGTTTGGTATTTATTTTCGATGATCTGCATTCACAATGGATGTATGTGATAATAATCATACTTCGTTGTAGCTGTTAATGGTACTTAATAGGTTTACTTAATTCATCTAAATGCCGTATCCTTTTCTTATTATTTTTATCTACAAGCGTAGCTTTTCGCTAATGGACAAGATAGCATAGGGTTCTTCGTATCAATTTTTAGCTTTATTTGTTACGTAAGTTTTTATGAATACTTGATCATTTATTTCGAATATTAATTTGTTGGTTTGGTCCTTCTCATTTCTCTTGGTATAATAGTTTCTTTGTTCGTCTGAAAATTTTCTTGCAAGGTTTTATAAAATGATATTAATTTGATTCGGTGGTTGTTAATGTAATCTTCATAATATTGGTTGCTTAGCTGGATGTCAAAAGGGTCTCTTATGGCTGTGTGTCCGTATATTACTTCAAATGGGGTAAATTTTGTAGCAAAGTGTATCGTGTTGTTATATCCGATAATAACATATTTCATTGTTTCTTTGGCTGAATCTGTTGGATGGCTTATTTTTAAAATTCTACAATTTTCTATCAATGTAGAATGGATTCTTTCAATCATGCCATTAGATTAATTATTTAGGGGTGTACTAATATGTATATTGATTTTATGTAAATTCAATAGTTTTTTAATCGATTCGTTGTCTAATTCTGAATTTGCGTCCATTGTTATTTGGGTAGGTTGTAACGCCTAGTTGGCAACAACAATAATACTGACTACTAAGGGCAAAAAAAACTACCGGTAAGTTCCAGGTGTCGCGAGTAAGGGTCGACCAGCTGCAGTCGAAGAAGGGGGGGGTTAAATAAAAAGTCTAGGCGCCACCTGTTTTGAAAATTAAACTTAGCCCTTGACGATGTCACGATGAATAAAACAGGAACCTCCCTGGATTCTAACTTACCTTTAACGATTGCTAACTTAGAAAAACTATGGGGAAAAAAACACAATCAAACAAGAAAGTCCGGACAATTAAACTTTTACTGCACAGCAAACGACAACAAGATCAACATACTGGAAGATTAACAACATAGTAACACACAAAATTATTAACAGAGAACATTATTTATAAAAATCGGCAAGACAATTTACGGGACGCAATTAAGCGAAAGAACAAATTCAAGTTATTATAATATTCAAAATTACATACAACGCGACAAAATTCCAAGTATTCGAAGTCGACGAGATCTCGTTACTCAATACCTAGATCCAAACATAATAGACCTATCAATGTAATTCAATAAAACTTTAACCTTTCGCAATATTTCCCAAAATTTAAATGGTAACAAAAAAAAAGGTTTGACTACAATTTCCAAATTAAACATGAAAAGTACAGATTTATCGAACGCACCTCGTATAAGTTCAAAAATTCAAATTGTTATTATGTACCATGGAACATTATCATCAAGCGCACATACCCGTGGAAACACATGGTTGATATCGATGCTTCGAACTTCGCTGCTCTCTGCGATAAACGAATCCATTGAACGTTCGCCAGACCTCATCTGCTTCATATTAAACAAGATGACCATGAATGCAAAATAACTCCAATTTAATGTGGAAAACTCGAGCAGGAATAATTTTCAAACGGTATGAAGTCCATACGGGAAAAGACGCCTAAATAAATTCAAGGAAAATTGCAATAACAAACAAACAAAAGCTTAAATTTCATTCTTACCGAACGATGACATTTTCGGCGGTAGCGAACCTCTAGGTCAATGGCACAATCAAATTGGGCAAAAACCCCAGGAAAATTAACTCTCATACACGTCCTAGCGTTCCTCCAAAGAGGGCAAACAATCCCAAGGAACGACGGCATAAGGAAAAATTCCTCTAACAACTACGGTCTTAAATTGGGAGATCCATCCCTAGCTTACAAAAGCTAACTAGAACCGAAGAAGCGTGCACTACCACGAGGATTTCTCAACTAACTTCCCCGATCCGCGTAGCATACGACCAGCAAGTAAACGCTAAACGAATGCAAATCGAAAAGTTACGAGTTCGAAATTCAAATAAATCCAAAATATTCAAAAATATATGCAACCCAGATTGCGAAATTGAAAATCTAATGCAAAACAATGAGGCGTGCAAAATCGGAACGTTACATGTTTAATGAGATCCCATTTGAACATTAAGTAGATAAAGTAGTCGCAATGCACGAAGACCAGAGTAGGATTAAAATAAAAATCATACCTGCCAAGTTGCCGAGGGTATTAACACCGTAAAGTCAGCTTAGCTAGAAAAGGATGCAGGGTCGCAACTTAGGGTTTTCATTTTAATCCTACTCTGGTCTTCTTACATTGCAACTACTATATAGTCCTCGGCTAACGATAGTGCCCGAGGGGGAGCGTAAAGGAATTTCACTTATTAGAAACGTAATAGTAAGCAGCCTATAGTTCTTACGATGGGCATTTTTCAGTTTCGGATTAGCGCTTTATTTGCACAGCACAAACTGAAGGCATTTCTGTCTTTGTTAGTTGCTTGCAGATTCATATTTCCGACAAAGACGTATGTCGTAGTGACATCTGCGAACGAAACAAGACCAACGTGTGAGTATTCTGTCGGCTGACACGCTTAGTAGAAAGAAACAGAGATTCTTGAAGAATGTCGCGCAAATGCAGCCAAACGTATAAATACAATAAATATAAACAATACAATAAATATAAACTAGCACTTGCGTTTCGTTCAAAGTGCTCCGATTTTTTCTTTCACTGAACTTAAAATGGTGATACATTTACTAACAGTACTAATAGTAACACTTATTAGTAATTTTCTGTAGATAAGAATGTGTTAAGGAGTAGTTAATTTGCAGTTAATTGTTAAAAAATCATAACTATGCTAATATTATCACAGACCTCCTTTGTCAACATGCACTTATATAATTTGCTCGTTAGTATGTGACCAGAAATAAAGTAAATACGTCTACTCTACATGTCTGCACCAGTAAACAAGTTGTTGTGTAGACCAAGTATGTACAAGAATCATTCCTCTTCATACAATTTTCTTTCTTTTTTGGCTTCTTCTAAAAAATCTATCACAAAAATCATATAACATCTTAGCCTATATAAAATATATTGAATTTGGTTTTCACAGTAAAAGTAGAAAACAGAGGTAGTATTGAGTAGGTAATATTAGAATTCCAAATAGACAATTAACTCTACAATAGTGTAGAATTTCCATAATTCTAAAAATGAAAATATATTTCGTTAAACATGTTATTTGAGCACTAATAATTACCATATCTCAACATTAGCGCAAATCTTGTCAAAATATGTTTAAATAATAACAACTTATACGAAAACACATCTGAGCATGCATCAATACGCTGACGTCAAAGAACAGACAAACTTGAGGAAGTGCAGCCAACACAATGCTTCCTATGCATCTGCTTTATATATTCTCATTATATGAATTATAGTTTGTCAAGAGGTACTAAAGATAAGGTGCAATGGAAAAGAGAAAGTATCTGTTGAAATTGTAATTCTTATTTCAAATTATTAATTTTATTAACTGAAAAAATGAAAATTATTTTTACGAATTCCGTGCGAAGAAAAAATAAATCTTTTGCATTAGCGTAGTGTCCTAAAATCCTATGAATACATCAAACATATCGTACAATTGTGCCCGTGAAGTCGTGAAGATAACTGTAATGTAAGTAAATAATTGCTAAGAGGAAAATCTACTTTAGGCATTCTACATCTTAGATAATTCCTGCGTTTTTGGAATGCCCTAGATAATCAGCAAACACTATGCTCTGATAGAAGACATGGAAAACTGAAAAATTTAAAATAATTGAAATTGTTCTTTAATATGATCTCCTAGTGTGAAAACCCACCCAAAGACCTGGTAAGCCGCATACGAAAATAAATGCATATAGCAAGTCCTCGAATACATGTTGACAGGATAATCAGGGGATTAAGAGAGTTTCAGATGCTGAAGATACATTCCCCAATTAATATAATAATAATAATTACATTGGTCACATTATTGTTACAGTGGGTGTAGTAGTAAATATGCAAGGGGCTTAAATAACATAAATTGTTATAACTAAATAAGTATAAAAATTAATATATTTTTTATACAATTTAAGTGTAAAACGGTAAAAACGTTTGTTTCCAATACAATACCCGAATTTTTGGAATGAGAGAAGGGAACAAGTTTACGTAAACTGTAATTGAAGTTCTCTCCAATGTTTTGTTGCAAATATACTTACAATCTCTTCAGGGGTTGTCGCAATATTATATATTATATCTTCTCTATCCCATTATTAATTTCAAATAGGATTTAATTCTTTAAAACGAACAAAAAGGTTGCTCTACGGTTGAAGTAGTAACTAGTAACTAATATCACACAATATATGGAAACATGCAAATCTCTTAATCTGTTGTGTCCGAATCAAAATAATCTTTGGAAATTATCTCTTGCAATTTTGAAATGGTATAGCTGTTATTTATGAATATTAAAATAAATTTTATCACTGACACAGTTTAATAGAACATGTGTGTGCGCGCGCGTTTGTCTGTCTGTCTGTTTGTCAGCAACAGGACAACGTCTCACTTATTTTACAATTTTTTTGGCTTGTTGGGTCCATGGCAAACTATAAATCACAATTAAATCAAGCAAGCTTATGCAATATCACTATTCACTATTGTAAATGTCATACTTTGTCATGCCATGAATTAAAATCGCTGCAAATAAAATATACAGTTTGTCAGTCCATGCGCTTGTTCAATTAGTTTTCATTATTTTCTTTTTGTGTAGCTAATAATCGGTTTAATATAAGACTACTGGTATGTATTGGGTTGGAATTATAGCATGGCACATATCCTAATAATTTATCACTGGAGAATAATCGGAAATTTTAAATTAAATCGTATTAAATTAGCAGGTACCTATTTAGGCGAAGTTAACTACTGGTCGTAGTGCAAAATGAAGGTACGTAGTTCAAATGTAGCGTCAAGAACGAATAACCTAACAGTTTACTCGTCCATTTACTTAATAATGTAATATTTTCTATGGATTGTCGATAATCCTAACTGAGTAAGTGAAACTATAGAATTATGGATATATAATATTACTTCACTACAAGGAATACCAAATTTTAAAACTGCTTACATAACCTAACTTTATAAAAATGTATTTCAGGGCATTTCATAATATGCTCCTTATTGCGTTTTAAATTTTCTGTAAGTTTTTATTCGCACCAATATTAAGTGCTCCAAAAAGACACTTTTTGGATTCGTTTTTTTTTGTATTTACATCATTTACAATCTAACCTCAAAAATGTTCTGCTAAGTTCTTCTTTTCAGGAGAAAATGCTTCGCAGACTCTTAAACAGCGTTATAGAGACGACATTGCAGCCATTTCAACCAGACACAGTGTTGTATCCTTGTCCGTTTACTAAACGTGATACTACACGCTTAAGTTGGTTGTCATCAGTTGCACCATGCTTTCCGGTTAATGCCAAAAACATTACCATTTTGAGTGAACCACAGCAGTTTTATAATGTATTAGTGGACAAATGTATTAAAGCAAAACATCGGATAACGTTAGTTAGTTTATATTTAGGAAATGGTACTTTGGAACAAAAACTAGTCGACGCGTTGCAAAATAATCAAAATTTTAAGAGTGGTGATTTAAAAATTAATATATTGCTAGATTATACCCGCGGAAGTAGGTATAAGAATAATTCAAGAGTAATTTTGAAACCTTTATTAGAAAAGAATGACCAAAATTGTGAAATTTCTCTATATCACACACCTGTCTTGAGGGGTCTGAGGAAAAAGTTCACTCCCAATCGCTGGAATGAATTGTTTGGGTTGCAGCACATGAAGCTATACATTTTTGATGACACGTTAATAATAAGCGGTGCAAATCTTTCAAATGATTACTTCACTAACCGGCAAGATCGGTATTTTGCTATTGAAGACAAAGGGCTTAGTGATTTCTACAGCGGATTAGTTAATCGAGTTCAAAGATTTAGTCTAAAAATGGACAGGAACAATAATTTAAGTTTAAATGAAGGATGGACACAACTACCTTATGAAGGACCTAGAATGAAATTTGTTGACAAAGCCGGTGATTTGGTGGATAATTATTTATTGGATTGCAGAGATGAACAGAACAACTGTAAAAGAGAAGGGTTTGGTAATTATATTTGTTTTAACATTGTATCAAATGTAATTTTTATGTCATCATTACTCATTTATCCTTTGTAGGTAATCCATTTTCTTAAAAATTATAAATACTAAAAAAATATTATCTTTTATTAGATACATGGATATTTCCACTGGTTCAAATGGGTCAACTGGGTATCGAGCAAGATGCTTCAGCAACTGCTCGATTGATTGCTGAAGCCCCTCCAGGAACTCGATTATTTATGGCAACTGGTTATTTCAATTTAACTCACCAATATATGAACACTATTATTCACAATTCGGCTGCAAATTGTAGACTTCTAATGGCACATCCAGATGTAAGATCGTAAAGCTAAAACAAACAGTAAACTTCTATAATATATTTAGAATTACTGATTTACTGGATTACATGAACATCTCTTCTGTTTTAATACTAAAACATCAAATCTAAGTAATGCAATAATAAAAGTTTTTGACATTTCCTCTGTTCATTATTATTGTTTTTACAAGACAACATTAACATCTCTTCTATTTTAATATTAGAAAATTCAAATCATTTAATTTATATTTTCTAGGCAAATGGGTTTCAAGGTGCGAAGTTTCCTGCAGGTGGTATTCCAGCAGCTTACAGTTTAATAGCACAACGTTTTAAGAAAAAACTGGAACAGCTAGGACAGGGCAACCGCATTACCTTACAGGAGTATTTGCGTGAAGGTTGGACTTACCATGCTAAAGGATTATGGTAAAAACGTTAACTGGCTTCTGAGCAAATAAACATTAAATGGTGTAATTTTTAATAGGTATTACCCCGTAGATCACGACACTCCTTGTCTAACCCTAATAGGCTCCCCAAACTTTGGTGAACGATCAGTAAAGAGAGACCTTGAAACACAACTGGCAGTTGTGACAGAAAATGCTGCACTACGTGAAGAACTGCATAAGGAGTGTGTTAGATTGTATGGGCTGGGATTACCAGCAGATACGAACAGAACCATTCCAAAATGGGTTTACCCTATGGTCTACTTTTTTAGAGGATATTTTTAATATTAAAAAGTACTGTTTTGTTCCCAGTAATAAATGTTCTTGTATAGGAGTATTATTTTGTTGTGTTATTTTACAATGTTCTTCCATTTAATGGTTTGCACATTTTTGTTGAATTTATATATGTATTTTGAAAAATAAATTTATATTACATTTTTAAATACAAATACTATCAACATTTTGCAAGATTGTAATACCGTTGTTCTTGGTTGTTGATGTGCTTCAATTTCAAGAATTTTTTTTCCAACATTTAAGATTGGGTTCTTTATAGTAATTTGCAGAAGTAAGGCAATAATGCAGTTTCTAAATACCAATGTATTGTTACTTATATACTTTACAAAGATCTTGGAAGGTACAGCTCCAGTGGCCGATTTTACATAAGGCATATTAAGCTCGTACCAAGGGCTCCATATTTTTAAACTAAGTTTAATATTAATGTTTAAAAAAATTCCTACACAAAAATAAAACGGGAAATCTTAATCTGAATGGAAAATCACTTTTAGTTTTATTACGTTGCATTACTGACAAAATAATATTCAAAAAGGGGAAACTATATTTTGAATTTGCTTAACAAAAGCCTAGATACTACTCTGATAGTAAAGTAGCTACCTGTCTAATTGTTTGTAAATTTGTAATAAGTATTTTATTTCAATAAATTTGATATACTACATACGTGTAATACCTAATAAACTTTGTAGGGTTCAGTTTGTTTGTTTAATATTTTAAGCATACTGGGGGCTACAAATTAGAAATGGACTTGGGGCCACATATTACCTAAATCAACCACTATACAGCACAATGGATAGTTAGCAAATTTAAATACTTGCTGTTTAGCCACTAATCAATTTATTAATTTAGTACAAATGCGACAATGAGCTAATATCCTGTGGGATAACGAGCCCAGATGGGTTATAAAGAAATCCAAAAAATATCGAAACCATCATAGTATTGATGTCTAGTCAAGTCAACATCAAGATTGGAGGGTAACAATAAAAAAAAAACAATGGATATGTTTGGATGGGTAATACGAAATTGCAAAACAAGGACTTGTTTATCAATACACTAAAATTTCCCGTGAGTAGCATGAATTAGACAGTTAAAGAACAAAATAAACTCCCCTCACCATTAGACACTCATGGTCAAAGTGAGCTCCTCCTGTCTGTTGGACCTTCAATTTAATGTATGTCTTGATGGATATTGTTGCTAATTAAAAGCAAGGCTAATCTTCAGCATATAAACAGGACAAACTTAATGTAACTGTTTATTGTATTAAATATTACATAATATTTAGGCTTACTTAATACCCAGGGTATCCCACGACGTGAGGTCACTACTTCGTGTACGTGGTCATTAGACCAAATACAATTAAAAATTCTAAAAAAGTTATGCCCTAAAGTAAACCGTTTTCAAAATACAGAGTGTTAAATTATTACCTATTAAATAATTACAATTTCAGAAAAGCCAATATTTATTTTTAGAATTAGTTCTGCTGCCTCAAGAATGCGTCTCATAAGATCTTTAACAATATCTGATGGTGTTTGGTATACCATACCTTACATATGGCCCCACAAATAATAATCTAAACAAGTTAAGTCCGGAGATCTTGGTAGCCAGGGATGCTATTCTCCTCTACCAATTATACACCCTTCAAACTGTTTATTCAAAAATTGTCTTACATGTAACACAAAGTGCACGGGGGCACCATCGTGCTGGTACCACATACCATGTCCGATCGCCCGAGGGACGTCATCTAACAATCCTCTCAAATTATGAAAATTTAAATATCTGTAGGCGGCTAAATGGTTCTCAAAAACGAATGCAACAATGCGCATGTTATTAATAATTCCACACCAGATATTCACTGAAAACCTATGTTGATAATTTGACACCGTGATTTGGTGTGGATTCTCTAAATACCAGGTGTGGCTGTTATTTCTGTTCATTAATCCATTCCTTGTAAATGTTGGCTCATCCGGAATAAAATTCTATTAAGTAGGTTTTGATTTTGAATAATCCACCGGCAAAATTCCATAAGACTAGCGAAATCTGTAGGTAAGAGGGCTTGAACAGCCTGGATATGTACTGGATTATCAATTTCTCGCAGTATGCTGTTCTCATTGTCTAGTACTTGCTGTATTGGACGCTCAGTCGACGGTTTCGGGAAAGCTCCGTGTTCACGTAGATGGTTGTGCACTCGGGAAACTCGTCGGTTTGGTAATCGCCGATTTGGAAATCTCAACCCATATTCTCGAGCAGCTGCTACTGAGTTTCCATCACAAAAACTGTACATGTAATGGATATCGGCGTACTCTCGCGTTGTAAAAGTAAACATTATCAGCAGTGTTAATAAGCGCAAGCAGAGAAATCAACTTTAAAGTGCTTTGCTGTTTGACATACAAGTAAATAATATCATTTCCATAATAACATAGACAGTTTGTATAAAATACATTTTTCAAAATAAAATACATAGGTATATAAATTCAACAAAAATGAACCTAACCCTCCAGCCGGAAATCCATCCGAATTTTTGAGAAGGTCTCCAATAATTCCTTACTTGGATTTCATGATATCATCTATAGAAGTGTGATTTTCTGCAGGCAAATCGCCTACATTTTCATTGACACATTTCCATCCGAGTAACATGAGAGATGTTTCGTTGGAGGAATGGAATGAAAGTACTTCATCTTGTGCAACTTTTTACAATTTGGAAGGCATCGAAGGAGAAAGGGAATTATGGTTCAAAATGTGGAATGAGGTAAAAGAAGCGCCACATATCATCGAGGTTTTAAAAAAGAGCGAATTGTTTTTTTCTTACCATTAGAAAGGCGCTACTGATTTTGCTTACACAGCCCGGAACTAGCACTATAGAGCGTTCATTCAGCTCCCTTCGCCGAATTAAAACTTAGCTTAGAAGCACTGTTGGTAAAAATAGGTTAAATGGGTGGTCGCAAACAAGGAACAATTAGTGGAAGCTGTATAATCTATTCACGATTGATTTGCCATCCAAAAGGCTGTGGAAATCTGGGGGAATGTGTGGTATCATTGAAATTTGTCAATTAATTAAGTTGGGTTATGCTAGTTTTTCTTGATGGAGGTTACGTTTTTTTGAAAGCAGGCAATGTTACCAGTGGAGCTTGTTTGTTCATTTAACGTCCGCCTATTTCTGCTCAATATTGGTTTATAATACTTAGATATAATAATGATTTCATTATAAATAAAATAATAACTATAATTTAAATGTTGTCGTAACACATACCAAATACATATTGCTGTTCCTTTTACACGAGAATTCTGAACTCAAATCGTATGTATACAGAGCATATTCCACGCCATTCTTTGTTGTCCTATATTTAGGTCTTGCAGCAAATTAAAAAGAACTAACATCTATGCCGCGCATGTTTCAAATTGATATTATGGTAGTCCAGTGGTTGACTGTTTGTCTCTGGTGCTAAGAGACCCAAGTTCGTATTCCACTGAGGTCAATGTTTTTCTCGGGCGAGATAAAAACTGTAAAACACTCATTCACAATTTAGATGCCAAAAGAATATCCCCTACCCTATTCCACCTTCATGCTATCACTAGAAGTATCTGAATCATCGGCACCCTCCAGATTCCCCAATTGAAATAATGAAAGGAGGAATATTTTCAAACGATAAATTTCCCATATGTTTTGTCCAGTCTTCCGAAATAAAACGCTCAGACACCTAAAATTATAACTAATTTGCAATTGCATATTTAAGAAAGAATACATGCGTACCCCAAATATATCAATTAATCGATTTATAATCGTAAATCGTGTGAAGTCTGGCCTATCTCTTTTATAATGGTTGAAAGCTTTCACAATTTGCAGTTTAGTATCTTTGCTAATAACTTTCACCATTCTGACAATTAAGTAGGTATAATATATTATGTGTTTTATTAACTCTAAACTTATTAGATTATTTTAGAAAAGTAGGGGACTCTAGAGCTGGCAACAGGGCAATTTCATTTTGACATTGCTAGAAATCAATCAAATAATATTTAAGAAAGGCAACTTAAGAAAAAAAGACAGCCTGCTGGATGGCAAATCAATCAAGGCGATTCAAGCTAAGCAATACGCCCTCTGGCGGAATTGTGATGAACTCCTGAAACACAGCGCTAGTGACAATTCCAATATAATCATTTGGTTTTAATAAATTATTGTAAGCTGCATTCGTGTATTATAAAATATATTTAAGCAACTAAAACGTCAATACTTGAAGAATCGAGTTTCCCCCAAAGAAGGAAAGCAATGACAAAACGTTTTACGTGTTTAATTGCGATTCTAAAAGCAAAAGGTGCCTTAACCTAGCTTTTCATTATTTTCCAAAAGCAGGAGCGAGAAATGTTGCAGTAGTGAACATATTTGGCCTAACTGAAATAATTGACCTCAGGATCTTTTAACCATTCGGGATAGAATCATTCAGACATTCATTAAGTTGAAAAATAACTCGTCGTATGTTGTTTTAAGCCTATTGTTTGGTGGTTAATCTTCACAAATGTGTAAACCCATATTTTATACTATGTTGAATGTTCTGTACGTAGTACTTAGTCGTACAATTTATTTTCTTAGTCGTGATTAAATTTTAGCAAATCTACCTACATGTTTCAGTATGTTTAAAAATGTTAGAGTCGTTATTGATTGTACAGAATTTTTTTTACAATGTTCTAATTGTCTGTGTTGTCGAATTGGAACTTACTCGCATTATAAATAATATAATATAATATAAATAATAATTATAAATAAATTATTGTCACTCATAATTACGGCCAAAATCGAACAAAAACAAAAAATACACAAATTCACTAAATTACTACACCGCGCAACGATTTATTTACAACCTGCTGGCGAGTGAGACTGTGTTTCACCTAAAACAGCTGATTGTGTGCGCGCGGGAAAAGTTAATTTGAATCGCCTAGTTAGAAAATTTGCCACTAGTCCTGGCAAACTACTGTTCACAAATTAATTTTATTAATAAATAATGTTTTTCTTTTGTAATTGTGTATTATTACATGCCCCCGCCCCTATGGATCTCTTTCCCCCATGAAAGAAGTTGGATTCAGAAAGCTGCCCGCCCCCCTTCCGTTTTGAGCTGGATACGCCCTTGTATAGAATATTTGATTACCAGGTCAGTTTACAATCCGTTTAAGTTAATTTCAATTTCGTTTTTCTTAAATGACATAAACGTGTGTGTGCTTTGGCCAGTAATTTTGAGATTGGCTTAAGACATTTGTATTTCAGGCATTTAAAAATATCGTTAGGTAACTTTTTGTTAAAAAAAATGTTACCAATAATTGGCAAAATAAATAAATTCTACCGTCATTATTTAGATTGTTACTAAAACCCAACAGAATCATCATTTCCGTAAATAAAGATAATAATAGCGTCACATACTAAATTTTATTACAGAGTAATTATAAAAACTGGGGTCACCGTATATGAAAGTGGTGTTCAGTATTAGCAAAGAGCATATAATTATATAAAAAAAATAATAATTATATGTTATCCGGCACCGAATAGGTAAAAGGGAATATGATTATAATAATAATAATAATAATTATATGCTCTTTGGTATTAGTTTAGAATCCCACTTGTGCAGTACTACAGATATAATAGTTCCCACATAGTTTCAGTTTAGTACCACTGACCGTTTGAAAGTCAAGGTCATAAGTAAATTATTTATTTATGTATTCCAGTCTTTTTATCTATAACAAGTCTAATTTGCCCCATCACAGTATGACTTTCGTTTTGTGAAATGTTAAAGGCAGTAGTTACCTATCTACCAAATTCTGTTGTACAAAGTTTAACAGCAGTTTATTGCAGAGGTAAGAAGTAGGGTTATTAAATCGAGTTTGTTGTTGTCAAGCTTTAAAAAAATGATAATGAATGTCTGCTCCAGACTTTTATATCAGTTAATTCTAAATATTTCTCCTGCCTTTTCAGTTAGCGCCTTGCGGCAGAACGGTTTTCGAGGCACCCACAGTTGTCAGTCCACTGTTGATTTGATAAAGATGAAGGTTCGCATTTTGCCAGCTCTGAGTGATAACTACATGTACCTTGTAAGTATTTGAATAATCGGCATATAATGAATATAAGTATAACATTTTATAATAGATCATCGATGAGAACACCAAACAAGCCGCTATTGTTGATCCGGTAGCTCCTGATACTGTTCTGCAAGCCGTTTCAGAAGAAGGAGTTAATCTTACAAAAGTTTTAACAACACACCATCACTGGTAAGAACTCCTTATAGATTTTCCTTGCATTTATTACCATTTAATATTGCAGGGACCATGCGGGAGGTAACGAAGAAATTGTGAAAAAATCCAAAAATGCTTTGCAAGTATTTGGTGGAGATCCACGTGTTGGGGCTCTCACCAACAAAGTTAAACAGGGGGACAAATTCACCATTGGAGATATCAACGTCGAATGTCTTTTCACTCCTTGCCATACCACAGGCCATATTTGCTATTATCTAACATCTGAAGGACAAACTCCAGCAGTTTTTACAGGTTAATTTGTGATTTACATCCCTCAAATAACAACTAACGAGGTGAATTTCAGGTGATACATTGTTCATAGGAGGCTGTGGCAGATTTTTTGAAGGCACTGCCGACCAAATGTACTGTGCCCTCATTGATAAACTTGGAAATTTGCCGGAACAGACACAGGTGTTTTGTGGACATGAGTATACTGTTCAAAATCTGAAGTTTGCTCAACATGTTGAGAAGGACAACCGTGAAGTACAGGAAAAACTGAAATGGGCCATTGATCAACGGCACCGGGGATTACCCACTGTATGTAAAGTGTAGTTGTAGCAAGGAAATACAATGTTTTAGAGACGGAAATTGGAAAATTTCCAAGCAAAAGTTGTGGAAACTGTTACAATAATTACCGTAAACAGATTGGATACAGATTTCCCTGAGGAAAACAAATTAATAGTTCTTGGGTTTCTATTAAACACAATAAACTGAAAATTGCAGTGCAAATTGTCTTTTGTTTTGTTTCGTAGCTATTAAAGTACTATTTTTTGACGTAATTTTATCAAAGCACTGAAGATTAAAGAGGTTTATAGTAAATATTTTCAAGGTTTGTGAAATTAAGTAAATCAATGTTTATATCACCGAAAGGGGACAAAAATAATTCTTCAAACAACGAAATATGCGTTCCATTAAAAAAATGTGTGTTTTATCTGGAAATTATGAAATTAAAAAATCCTAATTTATGCCCAATCTCAGAACACTTTACATTCGTTTTTCAAAATTAAAAATATGAAATAATAGAAATTTCCCCTAATTTTGGGCTTTCAAATACAAGTAGGCTGTGTATTGGAAAAAAAATTGAGACATTATTACACTGCTATGTACATATAATAGTATATTATACACCAAGGTAGAAAAGTCTACTATTATAGCCCGAGGGCTAAGTTTAGATCCCGAGGCGCGTAGCGCCGAGGGATGTAAGGCCCGAGGGCTATAAGACTTTTCTACCGAGGTGTATATACTTTTTTTTTCACTACTAGTAACATAATAGTTATTTGTATACATAGGCCGCGAAATCATTCTTTAACGTACCGAGAGGAAGATTGCCGCCGAGGCCGCTTGCGGCCGAGGCAAGGCAACCTCGAGGACGTTAAAGAATGACGCGGCCGCAGTGTACACAATATTTTTTGTGCAATTGTGTAGAATCCTCAATAATTATTGATAAAATTTTAAAAATTATAATTTTCGTCGTAAATAGAAAGACGGTCGGCTTTCATGTTACCATGGAAATGAGATAAATAATAAATAATTTCTAAAAACTGTCCATTCTCATGCATCAAAATAAATATCTAAGTGACATTTAGTTTAATGGCCGTCGTTATGACAGCGGCCGCGAAATTAAATTTTGCGGCCGTCGCTATGACAACGGCCGCGAAATTGAATTATGCGGCCTGCGTGGCGTACGCGAAGTTGTTACTTCGCGTACAATTGCACAAAAACTCTTATAATTGTCAATTTAATGACTATTTTAACTTAAACCTGTATTTATTTCAAATTATAAAACAAATGGCAGTTTTTTGTTTTGTTGGTATGACAGTTGTTTGAAAATGGTTAATAAAGTTTGACATTAAAGTTATTTATCGATACAAAGATTGAATCTATGCGTTGTTTACCTACGTTGTTAAATCATCATTGGTATTCAGAAACATTGTGTTTAAGCACTCGTTTCATCTAAAATACTGAAATAATTAACAATTTTCTCTTTTTAACGTTGCGTTGTTCTGCCATCGGCGAAATTTATATTGACACACTTCTCATTTGTTACGGCGCGAAAAACGTATATTCAAATATATCAAAGATTTTAAAATTAAATTAATTGTTTTAAACAACGATTTCAATGCATAAAATACCATTAAATAGAATTTCCCCATAATACTTGATCGTGCCATAACAAAATTCTCTTTGAAATTGTCACAGGATACTCAAAAAATATAAATTTGTTCATTATACACCAGTGGTTAATAATGAAAAATTATTTACCTGTCACTGCGCCAAGGTAGAGAAATTGAATTTCACGGCATTCTAATATGTGTCAAAATGCTACGCCATATTATTAGTAGTGAAAAAAAATAATTCATTCCTCATAATGTATTTTATTGAAGTTTGGAACCCTCCATAACTGTCTGCCAAAAATTAAATAATATACTGGGCATTCTATTTAAAATAACGTAATTGCATGTAATTTCTCAAAAACAAGTGTTTATTGGAGATGTTATAATATAGGTTTTAAGATACAGTCCAACTTGGTTATAGCTCTACCTTTAGGATTGCAAAGATTTTACATTAAATTCATTAAATAAGACCAGGTAGGCTAATTGCAAATGAAATTCGCATAATTAACACAATTTTAGATCTTACTTTCAATATCGTGTGTTCTACTGCTTTCCTTTTGCTTACAACTGAATTCTATGCACAAGTTCAATGTAATTATGCAATGTATAATGTCATACTATTACTTAACAGTTGTAGAAACTATTGTTTACATTTACTTTGACTAATTACTCTGCAATTAAAGAGTAAATAATTTAAATACACATTTCTTAATTAGTGGACGCAAATTACTTGAAAATTTGGCAAATTATAGACTTATAAGTGAGAATCTCACCTAAGGAGAGTGTATGAAGAGATATTTGTACATTTATCCCAAAAATCAATTTAAAGTCGTAAAAAATCAATTTGGTTAATTAAAACGTTTCTCTCAACCAAAATAAAGATTTTTTGATATTTAAACATGAACATATTAATGGTATTAAACCAAGAACAAACTTTTTATTTTGAAAACGTTCACCTCATCAGAAAAAATATGAATTTGACTATCCTGTCCTGCGAAGCACAAACCCGTAAAATGGTATTTAGTTATTTCAAATTTTATAGTTATACTATGGTGGCCTTAGACAGCTGACAGATTTGTTATAGGAAGATGGAGAAAACTCTTGACAGTTAAAAGATGGTTTTCTTCATTTGATATTAGGAAATTGTCTAATTGTTTGTTGGCAGACTTCATAATTGACAAACAAAACAAATACATTTTTATATCAGTGGCTTCACAGGATGTGTTAATTGGTACTGTCATACCGTTTTTATTTTATAACAAAGTATCTGTATTTCTATTTCTTACAAACAGTATGAAATGCTCCATTTAAAAGAATCATATTGGCAGGAAAATATAATTCAATTATATTTTCCATTGATGTTTAACAATATTAGTAGAAGGGTAATTATGCAGCTAAATTTGAAAATATCAACATGCAGCAACATTTTTCAGGCACAATTATAATACATTATGATTTAAGAATACGTAGGTAGGTATATTATTATTATTCTGTAGAAAACCAAGGCCGCTAGAGTTCTCCAGTGAAAATCAGAACCTTTTAATGTGTTGATACGTGTTTTGATTAATCTTTTGTTCATTTTTTTGGTTAGTATCTTATTCGATGCATGTATTTTCACTATAGATGTATGTGTGATTTTTCATGTATGTGAAAGTATATACGAATACCTGTATAAGCGCCGTCAATGAATATTTAACATACATAAGCTATAAATATATAGAACTGTGTTATATTCTTACCAGTGGCGGTCGGTGAGGTTTCAAAAAGGAGGGGCGCATTTTAGTTTTAAAAGCATAAATATATGTTATTATTAGAAAACACTCACCTGAAATTAGTGTGAAGTTCGTAAAATCACGTTAAAAATGTATAAAACCCATTCTTGTAAATTGCTTTCAAACAATAATATAAGATACTCATCAAATCAGTAATTACTTAACAAAAAAAACATACCCAAACACCTTTAATAATTAAAATGAAATTCTACACGTCGATTTTTCAAGAAAATAAATTTGTCCGCAACTTTTTCTTCAAAATTATCAATTTCGTTAACTAAACTCCGGCTGATAGACATTGTAGCCAAAGCATTCAAGCGATCGTTAAGCATGGTGTTTCGTAAAAAGCTTTTTACACGCTTCAATGTGGAAAAGCAACGTTCAGTTTCGGCAGTTGTCATAGATGTTGTTACAATAATATTTAGAAGTCTTAGTGTTTCCATAAAAATTTCATCAAGATTATTTTTTAACAAAAATGTTAAAATATTCATAACACCAGATATTTTTTCATAATCGGGTCTTGTATAGATAACTTCTAACTCGCTTTTTAACCTCTTCTTAGAGAGCTTGGAAAAAAGAAACTACTGTGTCTAAAATATAAGTATAAGTTTATAAGTCTCGGCAGAAAAACGGTAGGTGTAATATCTTTTCTATGCTTTTCTCTCCAGTTTTTGTGTTAAAGTTAAATAGGCCTGCCTAATGTTTTAATTTGAAGTTTTTCTTCAATCGAAAGTCTTGAAGAGTCCATCTTTAAAAGATTATTAACACTATTCATTGTTTACTAGTCACAAAACTGCAATTTGGAATAGAAAACTTTGAGCGCGGGCGAATCTGTTCGGCCCACTAAATGAACGTTATAATCAATAATCATCATATACGTACGGTCAGGCGATGTTTGCCGAATACAGAGAATCGTGGGGGCCAAATAGATAGCCTGAAGATTTAATCGCGCAAAGCGATCGCGAACTTTGCGGCGAAAATCGCGGAATGGATGACAATGTAAACGTTAAAACGTTAGTTATAGCATTGAATATTCAATGGTTATAGAAAACAAACTTTAACAGAGTTAGGTAGTTCATTTTAATTATTATTTAAATAGAAAAAGAAAAGATTAATTTTAATCAGGGAGGGGGCGCATTTTTATTTAAAATTATGAATTTGACCGAGAAAGAAAATTTGTTGTTCTCTTTCTAAGTTATGTAACTTATGAAGAAGAAGGTAAAAATTGTCCCGACCCTCTATTGTTGCATATCTGTCGGCCATGCAAGGCACTGTAGGTTATACTAGAAATTGTACAAATTTGATTGTAAGTGTGCAGGTACCCTAAAGCTATTATGTGACTTGTTTTGTTGACTGTCACTAACCAAGCTAAGTTACTTATAACTATGAAATACCACCAATCTTTTATCGTTGTTGTTGAATATTTTGCCATCTATTTTGAATTTGAATGTTATACCCTTTTGCTCTTTCAAAACAAAGTAAAGCTAGTGGGACACAATATACAACTTTGTACCAAATTTATTCACAAAATTTTGTACAAAATTCTGCTAAACATGTATGACACAAACCAAAATTTTGTGAGAAATTCTATCTGTGAGCATGCGCAAATAGGTCAAAATTATATAGACATCTATGAGATAACTGTCAAAATAATCACGTGACTGTAGATAATTAGAATTCCTACCGGGTTTCATAATAATTGTTTACTGTTGTATAAATAACCACAAATCTTGTTAATTTGCTGCTGTCTTGTATTGTATTTTTTTTCTGTTGTGGGTACGTTTTTGATTTTTTTTAAATTACATGAAGTGTGGGCAGTGTTAGCGTCGACGCAGCGACGTAAATATATGGTAAAACATCCACCTCTCTGGCTTCTGTGATCATAGATGAACAATAAAAATTGCTTATATGCACGTCGATGCGATGTGCAGATTCTACAGAATTAAAAGCATGGACGTACAAAATTTGACCCACAAAATTCTGTACTTACGACATGACACAGGATATTGTAATAACACTTTGTACAAAACTTTGAACAAATTTTTATATAAAATTCTTTATCATACTAGCCAAACACTTAACTTGTAGAGAGCATTTCAGAACACATGGCCGTGGCCATTTAAGAATGTTGACTGGAGAACTATAAACTGAGGGTAGCGTACCTACCGCATTGGTTTTCATATTTTTAAAGCTTTACTTTCTACTGGTATTCAGTTGAACTATTTATTTTAGATAAATTTTGCGTTGATGGTGAACATTGATAGTATAAGTAAAGAACTTATTGGAGAAAATTATTGAATAAGATAGAGATTAATTAATTCAAATTTACTGCAAGCCCGGCTGCAACAATAATTATAGTAAACGAAATTTATAGTTGATTTAGAAGTTCAACTAGAAGAATAACAAATTGAGTTTGCTTATCAAACGGACTAATATCAAAACAAATTGATAAAATGTAATTGCAATTTAATATTAGTTTTCCTAAGGTTAACAGAATTTATTCACGTTACAGTGCATTATAACAGGATTCAGATTATGAAAAATCACTTCAAACGCAAGATAGTTGTGAGAATGTATGAATAGCCTGCTGTGTTATAGTAACTATCCTCCCTAATCGCTTTCCAATTTATTGTGAGGCACTGAAGTCTTATAATGTTGAGGTTAAGATGTCCATTGTTAAATTAATTTGTATAGAAAGATCATCTGCACAGTCTTCACGGATTTCTCTTCCAAACATTGTAGAACTATTATTGGACTACTGTAAAGAAGCTATAAAATTTTTTGTTTCTGAAACAGCTTTATTTTTCTGTGTTATATATCTGGGTATTAGGCTAAGCATGGTTGCCCATTAACACAGTAACCCATAGAATTGGGCTGTTGTGCAACAGCACATGTGCACATGCCAGCTTAACCTTGCCACACACAACCTCTGTTAAGCTGTACGTCTAAATGGCTTGTAAACGCTTCTACAAATATCTCTTGCTATTAAGGCTTCCCAATTGCTTTTCATTTTCTTACATTTTTGTATACTTTTCATATCCCATATGTAATGAAGACACTCAATCTAGATCATGATCACAGAGTACTACAAATTTCTTTAAACATATTGTTAGTACTGTGGTATAAGGCAAAATGATCATACTCTGGTAAACGACTATAGTAAAGAAGTATACAGGGCGAGTCAATAAGGCGTAATTCTTCCATAACTTCTGACTCGTTAAAGCTACGGCTGGGATTCAAGTTTTAGGTGACTTAAATGATGGAAGTGCATATTTTAAAATTAATTTCGATTATACAGGGTGTTCCATTTTAAAGGTACATGACGCATCGCAATTTTTTTAAATAGAAAAACCCATTTTTTTCTTTTGTATTTTGAAGCATCTTTAATGGCCTATACAGTGGTGTAACATTTTTGGAATTCGTTGGTGGAACAATTAAATAAAAAACATTTTTCAAATGGAACCACCCATAAAAAGTTCATATGGGTGTGTATTTTATTTTTCTCTACAACTTTTGTAAAACATGTCATACGCCTAAAATCACCCGTTTTTGAGGTGCGGACATTTTTTTTTAAATTTTGACGCTACGCACTGCAATAATCAAGTTACCTGCATGGAAAAAATCGTGGTGGGTCGGAAACGAATTCATGCCAAACGTCAAAGCGTGTCAAAGTAATTAATGTCAAAGTTTGATTGCCACGGAATGTTTTTCGAAGTATCCTGCCCCATACACTAAGAAGTGTCGGGAATTCATTCAGAGAAAGAATCCAGTTGTGCATTGAACAAAACGGGACACATTTTGAACATCTCTTATGAACTTTTATTTAGTGTTATCGTTTTTTGTGTTCTACGTTTATTGTTATGTTAATTCTTTGAAATAATGTCACTTCCCAAAAAGCAGTTTCTATCACTTTCACCCAGGGTATAGATCATGTCTACTAATTCCTCCTTAGGCAAGTTCATTCTTCCTACCACTAATTAACTTTGTGGCAACTAAACTTTGACATTAATTATTTTGACACGCTTTGACGTTTGGCATGAATTCGTTTCCGACTCACCGCGATTGTTTCTATGCAGGTAACTTGATTATTGTAGTGCGTAGCACCAAAATTTTAAAAAATGTCCATACCTCAAAAACGGGTGATTTTAGGCGTCTGACATGTTTTACAAAAGTTGTAGAGAAAAATAAAATACACACCCCTATGATATTTTTTATGGGCGGTTCCATTTGAAAAAATTAGTTTTCGCTCATTTAAAGTGTCTTGAGTTTGTGGCTTTCCAAACTACGCCCTGTATAAGATAATCGAATTCTGCAAAAGGCAAGAGTTAAAACAGGACCTATTGTAACCCTATGCAAAAGCCCATTTTTAAATCTCGAAAGATCGACTCATACTGAGCTTTCAAAATTTGGTCTGCCAACGCTGATTTTTTCGAAAAATATTTTTTATTTAATTGTTCCACCAACGAATTCCAAAAATATTACACCATTGTATAGGCCACTAAAGATGCTTCAAAATACAGAAGAAAAAAAGTGGACGCGACTGCCTCCCTGGACTTTCCCATACTGGAAACTGCTCATATCATCTTTATTCAACAGTAGAGTTATTTTCCTCAAAACGGTTGTTCAAGCGCTATCCTAAAACCTTGCCTCGTAACGAATAGACTTACAAGGCTTGTAAGAAGTCCCGCCAAATATCTGCGGTGCCCCTTAATTTCCTTTTAATATGCAACCAGGCATACTTCATTCTCTACTATATACATACGTGATATTGTGACTGCAAATTGAGTTTGCTGTGATTTTATAACAGACAGACATTTTTTAAAAACCACTTTTTTGGATTCCTAGAGACCCAAAACGGATATTTCCGTTAAAATCTCTATTTCGAAAATTAAGTATTAAATACAAAATTTTGATAAATAATTTATAACTTGTTGTAATACCGGTTAAAGAAATGAATGTAGCGCGACAGTATGGCAATGGTTCTGAACCAAAGTGCGCAGGGCTGTCCGTACCGCTAGGCCGTCGCGCGGTCTAACTAGTACCGATCGCTATTGCTACCGAGGTAAATTTTTCTAAGTCCCTGGAAATTATATTTTGTAGGGCATAAAAAATCGATTTTTTTATTTTCGCGGAAAAAGATTCTTTGGCGCAAACAAATAACAACCGTTAGAATAAAAAAAAATTTTTTCTAAAA
>JABXWE010005757.1:0-45073 GCA_014611495.1 Limonius californicus | reverse complement strand
ACTTCTTTTCACTGCTCCCTTTGCGGTTCTTGGAGTTCTTTAGGGGTCAGCTCATTCTTGTGGTCTTCCACCAATTCCTTTACATCTGCATCGTCCATTTCCAAACCCATGAACTTCCCCAGCAAGGCCCATACTCATTTCCTCCTTAGAAGAAACTTTCTCAGCTACTTCTTTTCACTGCTCCCTTTGCGGTTCTTGGAGTTCTTTAGGAGTAAGCTCATTCTTGTGGTCTTTCACCAATTCCTTTACATCTGCATCGTCCATTTCCCAACCCATGAACTTCAAGACCTTCAGAGCCTCTGGCGGGCACTTAATTTTGCCATAATTATTTCTAGATAGAGGTCAGTGTCCTGAAAAAACTTCCCTTCAGGCTTTGTCTATTATCCTCAATCATTTGATTCATCCAAAAGAGCTTTGTGTCAAGAGGCTAGTTAAAAGCAGTTTTGGAACAGTGCTTTTGTGTAGAGCTTTTGGAAGTTTGTAATTGAATTAAATCAGTGGTTTTAGAGGACAAGAACTTCACTTGAATTAAGTTGCATTCACCCACCAAATCTTCCAACAAAGCTGTAGGGTGAGCAGGAGGATTGTCCATTACCAAAAGGTCCGTGAGTGGTAAATTGTTCTCTAGATAATTTTTCACACTTGAGACAAAAACTTGATGAGTTCACTCAGTGAAGAACTGCCTTGCTTGTTACCCAAGTTTACTATTAGCCCTCCATATTACACTGAGTTTACTTTTTATAACATTTTTTTCTTAAACACTTGGGTTTTCAGAGTGGTAGACAAGCAAAGATTTAATTTTGAGGTCTCCGCTTGATGTAGATTCTCTTAGGCGTCTTTTTCTATAGGCAAATTACTGAGACTGTGCGTGTGCGTCATCAATAACATTTTCCAAGTACTTGTTACTGTCAACTTTGAAAAAGTATAAAACTGTATTTATTTATTCAATTACCAAATACAAGTATGTTTATTTTAAAGGCCGCGTAATGTAATATTACAGTCGTAATTTTTATTATTTAATCTTAAACTATCCTAAGCTAGAGTTTTTTCTTCTTTCGGATTGGCATTACCATTTTTGTATGTATATATGACGTATATACATCCGCGCTTTATTTATCTTTGATATTTTGCTATTAAAGTAATTGATCCTTGTCTACTTTAACATTGTATATTGTTAATAAAAAATGATTACTATGAATCATTAATATATTTCAATGATTATTCAGTTTTCTTTTGAATAGGAAATTTATTGAAACGACATTAGCAAACGTTTGTGTGGTTGCATACTCTCAAATATAAACCTTATGTAATGTAAACATAGTAAGAATCTAACGTCATGATATTTGCCTATAGGCTATTCAAGCTAAGCAATACGCCCTCTGGCGGAATTGTGATGAACTCCTGAAACACAGCGCTAGTGACAATTCCAATATAATCATTTGGTTTTAATAAATTATTGTAAGCTGCATTCATGTATTATAATAGTATATTATTTTATGTGGAGGAAAAGTGATACTTTTCATGACGCGCTCGTGTTTAACAGCCGAACGGAGTGAGGCTGGTAATAGAGAGCAAGTCATGAAAAGTAACTTTTCCTCCAAATAAAATATGCTGTTTTTTCTTCAAATGTCGACAAATTAATGCAAAAACGTCTCTTTTTGATAGTAATAATTTTTAAACATAATTGGGTTCGCAAGGCGGTTTAGACCGGTGTCGGTGAGTAGGCACAGGTTGTTGCTATAGTAATGTAACATAAAGCTGTCAGTGTACACTGTCAACAATATTAATTTATTTTTTACAATTATTGCGTCTCCGGTTGCGTTTTAATTCCGAATTGATAAGCAGTTTTATCGAGTAAGTTCACTTAAATAATAACCAATTAGTTCCTAAATTAGTGATTTATAGACGCTTGTTTTCTTGTTTCTATCTATGTTGCTATGATAACACTTTTCCCTCCGCCGGCGGGAAAGTGAAAACTAAAGCTCCGGCTGAGGAAAAATGAAACTTTACGGTCGCCTACACAGTTGAAAAATGACAGATTTACTGACGTTTGAAGAAAAAAGCTTTTACCGGACTCATTTTTATTTATCAATTGGTTTCTATAGTAACCGGTATTTTTTAAAACTATAAAATAACTTGACATATTTTGACGTTTAGTTGAAAAGGTGACATAATAATAATAATATGAAGTTTATGGTACAACAATGCCCGTTTTAAAAAAAATATTGTACGTAACACGTCCCAAAAGTGCTTTTACAGTAAAAGACTACTTTCGGGACTTGTTACGTAAACTACTATTTTGTGCAATTGTACGCGAAGTAACAACTTCGCGTACGCCATGCAGGCCGTAAAATTTACTTTCGCGGCCGCTGTCATTAGCGACGGCCGTAAAAGTTACTTTCGCGGCCGCTGTCATAGCGACGGCCGTTAAACTGAATGTCATACATACATACATATTTATTTTGACACATGAGAATGGACAGTTTTTAGAAATTATTTTTTATTTATCTCATTTCCATGGTAACATGAAAGCCGCCCGTCTTTCTATTTACGCCGAAAATTATAATTTTTTAAATTTCATCAATAATTATTGAGGATTCTACACAATTGCACAAAAAATGTTGTGTATACTGCGGCCGCGTCATTCTTTAACGACCTCGAGGTTGCCTTGCCTCGGCCGCAAGCGGCCTCGGCGGCAATCTTCCTCTCGGTACGTTAAAGAATGATTTCGCGGCCTAAGTATACAAATAACTATTTCCGTATTCACTTACGTGTACCATTTCATAAATCGCCTGGAATATCACGTGCATTTTAGAAACCATCGAAGCTTATGTGTGTTCCAAAATTCAGGTTAGTTCGAAATCCAGCTTCATCTTCGGGTTTGCTATTGTAATTCCCAAAAAGTTTATTTATTTTTGATAGAATATTCATTTTGTATTTTTTAGATATTAAATGTGATTTGCGTAGTGCTTCTTGTAGTTTGTCCTCAGAGTCTGCTAATACGATTTGAACGTCAGCAAACAATACTGTATTGAGAGTGATGTTATTAACATAGAAGTGTCTCCTAAGATTCATCCGCCACGTTCGGATGCCATCGTCAAAAGGCTATATATCTAAAGAATAAAATCCTACAACACAAACAAAATTGCTTGATTTTGAAGGCCTAGACCCCCTCAGAACTAAAATTGTTATCAATAACATGCCTATAGAACACGTTAAAAGTTTTAACTACTTATGTTACGACATTGCACACAACGAAACCAAGAATGTAATACATAATACAGTTATAGTCAAATTTATTTTAACTGAGGGCTACAGGATTAACCGTCCTAAGCTTGAAAAAAGACAAGTAGACACTTCCTCGCTCTTTCTGTACCATTACTTAAATGAACATTTTCGGCCCGCCTACGAAAAGCACGTACTACTACGGTGTAAATGCCGTTTCTTGATGTAAGACAAAGATGTTGCTATTCAGCATGTGCGCAACCGATAAGAGTGATTAGCTGCTGCAACTACAATATCAGTGGCATTCAAACAATTCGAAGATAATGATAAACCATTTGCTTTCTTTATTATTTATACAGAATGAATTTATACAACAATATCCAGACAAATATCTGTTGCTTAAAAATAAATATTTCCAAATTTACTGCAATAAATGATATATGATACAAGCATTCAATTATTTTAATCGGAGTCACTCGAACCAGAACTGTAATCAAGTTCATCTTCTGAATCACCAGTGTTCACTGTAAAAACTAAGGGCCGTACATCGTCAATTACGTGTTCGCGTTCAAAAATGCTTTTTATTATATTTTCTGTGTGTTTTACACAATTGGCCCATATTTCTGGAGTCACTTTTTGAAGTGCCAGCTTTCACGTTTCCCTTACTTCGTCGTCTTTCCCTCGTGTCATACCAATAGTTCTGTCGTGCTCGTTTTTTGCGATGACCCACACCAATTCAATTGGGTTGAATTCGCAATGGTACGGAGGCAAACGAAGCACTTCATGGCCATAATAATTCGCTAAGTTATCAATATAGCGTTGACAATGCTTTGTTTTATGCTGTTCTACAGAAGTTAATAAATCCGCTTTGGATGCTTCGTTACCGAATGTAATTCCTTTTCCTCGTAGCCACTCACTTCAATTGACTTTTATTCCAAGCAGTTGTCGGATTTTGTTCAATTTTCCTAGAGTGATAACCAGCATTGTCACGAGGGTTGATTTTGAAATTTGACACAATTTTTTTTCTTTAATCTTGGTCAGTACCGTATCCACTGTCACACGTTCTTTTTGTAGATACATGTTATACAGATTGTCTCGATTTTTTTTGAAACATAGCAATGAGTGCAACAAGGACAGACCGTAGGAGATGAAAGGTGGGGAATTTAAGTATCTATGGTTATTATGAAAATCAATTTAACATATTTGACATAATAAATGTAATTGTATGTGACATGCATGTCAATAATAATTAAAATCAGTACAAAATAATAAAGAATAGTATTATCAAAGCAAATAAAGAATTTCATACAAAATTATTTGGAAATTAAATGTAATATGACAAATAGACCAAAATGACATTAAATTAAATTTAATACGGTCAAGGCATACTATTTGTTGGTGTCCATGGATACTTATTTTCCCTTCCCCAAACCCTATAGATCATTTCTCTATCTTTTATCCCACCTCCTTGTTGCACTCATGTATTTCCTATGTTTCCAAAAAAACAGAGACGATCTGTATATCACGTTTTTAACTTCTGTTTTTATTGCCACATGCAAATCTTCACATTTTTTACTATGACGTATTCTTTTTGGCCTACTAAAATCACTGCCGTTTTTTCTTAATTTACAAACTCTTTCTACAGTGCTTGTTGAAACTTGAAGTGCTTCCGCTGTTCTCCTATGTATTGCAAAAACCGATTGCAATGGACCGCCGTTTTCTTTTTCCCGCGAGAAATAATCAACTACATTTAACAGTAAATGCGTTTTTGTGTGTAGCCATGATAATAGATGCACAGTCTCTTCAAAACTAAATACGACTGACTATTATTTACTGTTAAAGAACTTTTGTTACGCACCAAAATCTGATTCAATCCCTAATCAATGTTATTGGCAGATACTAATGACCTTTGGGAATGCAAATTCGGTCTTAAGTACATCTGAGAAATATTTATGTAAAGGTAAACAAATATCTTCACATTGTTTGAATACCACTGATAGCAGCTAATCACTCTTATTGGTTGCGCACATGCTGAATAGCAACATCTTTGTCTTACATCAAGAAACGGCATTTACACCGTAGTAGTACGTGCTTTTCGTAGGCGGGCCGAAAATGTTCATTTAAGTAATGGTACAGAAAGAGCGAGGGAGTGTATACTTGTCTCTTTTCAAGCTTAAGACGTTTAATCCTGTAGCCCTCAGTTAAAATAAATTTGACTATATTAAATTTAATTCGATGACTTGAACAATAATAAGGGACCTCAGAGGAATCAGTAAAGAAACACGCCCAAGATGGCAGTTCCCGGACTAGGACTGGGGTGGCTCAGTGGTAAGAGGTCGGGCTTTGGATGTAATTGTTCAAACACTTCCTTCCCGTTACTAATCACTCTAGGGGTCAGAAATTTTTTTTAATTCTCTGTGTGGTCGGTGCTGGGTTCCCTTCTCCATTTTCCATTGGGGATTAAATTAGCGGTACTCCTCGTGTTACGGTCGCAATATAGGAGTACCAAGACTCCACACGCATATACCTTACACCAGGCAGGTTAAGTACGGTGCGGCACCAATACGGTAACCCGCAGAATCGTTTCCTGATGTGCATAGCATAAACTATGCTTTACAACAAAAGCGATGGGCGTACAAGGTCTGTGAACACTCCAAAATAACTTAAAATAAATAATGGCAGTACTCGTTTTACTCTACGGCCGAGAAAACTGGACTTTAACGAAGAACCAAGACAAACGCTACTAACTGGTGGTAGCCTCTTAATGAAATAAATGGAAGCGGTATTCCTAAACTGGTGCAAGATTATCAATCGATGAGGGGACGAAAAAGTGTAGGACGCCCGAGAACGCAATGGAAACATCCATTCTTAATGCGTGAGATAGGAACGCACCAGAAGAAGTACGAAGACGTTGATGGTGATGATGAATCTTCATTTTCACAAGTTCACAATAAGTATAACTTCACTTATTTCATATAACGTAGTGGATCTTACCGTTATCTGCATCAGCCGTAACAATATGAAGGTATACGAAACTATTCGTTGAAACTATTTGTTTCATTGCAAGTAATGAAAGCGGTTCTATTTTTGCCCATTACAAAAGAGAAACCCGTAGGTGTATGCTCACAAGGTTTAAGTTTGTAAAAACTATCATCGATCTTGCGAGGGAGTTTATTCTTGGGAGTAGTTCGTCTTCGTGTTTGTATGCTCTCGTTACGTATTTAATGAATGTCATATACTGCTTGTTTTGTCTGGACAAGATCTGTTCCATTTTCCCTTGAGCTCTAATATTAGGTCCTTCCTGAGCTTGTCCAGATCGCAAAAGTACGTCTTCGTATCTTCTTCATGTCTGTACTGTTTTGTTCATATGTCATCTGCAATACCTACTAACAGTTCTGATGAATGTTTGTTGGAAGGCTTCAGTGAAATCTGCTCTTTACTAAATTAATTCTTTCAAGAGTTATATTACGGCTTTGTGGCTCTCATCAGATTTGTTCTAATTATTTCCAGCTTCATTTCGTGGGACCAACGATGTCGTAGACCATCCTTGTCATTTTTCCACTTGGCTATTCTTCCATTGCAGGTCCGTATTCTTCACGTTCATACCGCCCAATACTATTTTTTGACAAGTCCGATATCACGTGCGACGTCATTGCGTACTATAGTTGAACTAGCTGCGTCGTCGTCATTGATAATAGCTTCGCTACGACGGCTGTTTGCGTTTGTTGGTCTAAATAGGTTTGCTTTGGGCCCAGCGTCAACGCGTTGGTGTGCATTTTTCAACCACAGCAAGGTGCCGTCGCTCTCAATCTAGTTTTCATTTTGTGGTTATAATAAACTGAGCGCATATTAGATACTTTTCTACAATAGTAGTATTATAATTAGAGGAAAAATAGGTTAAACATATTACGTTATTCTCTGTATATTCACTAAAGTAGTTTCCTATTAGTTTAAATACGCTCAAGTTTTACTGCTTCTTAACAGCTGGGTGTCCTGCTGGTGAAGAATTTCAAGAATGTTCCATACAATGTCGCCGCTTGTGTATGTATTATTCCTACCACGTACAAAAGAATGGCCATTGTGAAGAGGGAACAAGTTGCGAAAAAGGTTGCGTAGCGAATAACAGAAAGCAACATTCTTGCCCACCCGGAATGTATTGGGCAAATAGTCGTGCTTGTATACCTAAGAAGGACTGCATGTGCGTGTCACATGATGGAACACCTGTTGAAGTATGTAATTATAAAGTTATTAGCAATGTTTATGAATAACAGAGAATATATGTTATAGCCTGGAGATGTTGTTCAGGAATCGTATTGTGAATTTTGTCAATGTATTGACAATTACTATAAGTGTAACACATCTTCATGTCCCGTAACACCTGCTGTCCAAGTGTCTACTACTCCACTTCCACCTTCCGAATTCTGCGATGTGTCACATCCGAGTGAAGAACACTATTTCAATTGTCGATTCTATTACAAATGTGAATTTGGCGAAGGTGGACCAGAAATGGCAGAGAAAACATGTGGCAATGATATGCTTTTCAATCCCAGAACACTCGAATGTGATTTTCCGGATGCGGTAATTAAAATAAAACCGCAATGTTCGACGGAACGTAAGTAGCTAAATACAACTGTAAACATTACCAACTTTTAATATTTATTTAAGAGAATCAGGTCATTCGAAATACATGTTCTTCAAAATTTGAAGTAGCTTACATTAAATGTAATCATTCTTTCTATCGATTATTTTTAATTATTATTATTTTTCATAGGTATAATAGAAGAACAACCACCACCACCACCGTGTAAGTACAACCATTGTTTTACAGTTGCTGTTACTTAATTTAACTAACTTCAACAGTTGAATGTCCGCCTGGAGAAGAACTTCGAGACTGCTCCCTACAATGTCGTCGTATGTGTATGCATTATTCTCATAAAGTGAAGGAAAGCGGTCATTGCCTTTGGGGAAACAAATGCGAAAAAGGTTGTGTATCCACCAAAACAAAACATCATTCGTGTCCACCAGGAATGTACTGGACCGACACTCGTCGTTGTGTTCCTAAAAAGGAATGCGAGTGTGTCTCACATGATGGAATAGCTGTCAAAGTATGTTTTTGTATATTTATTATAGGGCTTTGGTACTTATTTATGTTTATGACATTATATTGCAGCCAGGGGGAAGTTTTAAGGAATCAGATTGTGAAATTTGTCACTGTATTGATAATTACTATTCATGTGATAAATCTGCATGTCCTGCATCGCCCCCGGTTGGTATTTCTACTACTGTACTGCCACCTTCAGAAATATGTGAAGTCTCACAACCAAATAAAGAACACTATTTCAATTGTCATTTATATTATAAATGTGAATTTAGAGTAAACGGACCTAACTTAGTAGAGAAAGCATGCCATAATAATTTGATGTTTAATCCTACAACATTGGAGTGTGATTATCCTGAGACGGTGATAGCGATAAAGCCACCGTGTGCTGCGAAGCGTAAGTTTCCATTATAATTGCTGTAAGTGTAAACTACTGTTAACGGGAGGCGTGCAACGGTGGCCTATTGCGGTAGGACTCAAATAGAAAATAAATTAACTTTTTAGGCGTAATCTTGCATGGAGCAGAAGAATGGGATTTTTTATTGGTTTTGTTTAAGGGTTCAGGTTTATAGATATGTCAATATGTGGGCTTCCCTTTTGCCCTGCAACAATTTTCTTTGTCGATTGTTTCCCACTTTCTTTTATACATTAGTTTACATTTCGTAAATATTCCATTTTCATATAACTAACTATAGTAACGGTTATGGATGTAAATGGGGTATAGCGCAACTGCAAAATTGAAAAAAATTAACGTGTATAACTTCTTGTTTTATCAAAATATATCGTTTACGTTAACATTAACTAGAATAGTTTTTTCAGCGATGCAATACGATTCTGTCAAAGGTTTGATAAGCTTGTAACGGTAACAGTTTCATCGTGAAAATAAACTTTATCACATACTTTAAGTGTACAAGGTATACTGATTTTCTCACCTTCATGCTCCTCTTTTTCGGTAATTTCGTATAATGTCTTACTCTTGTTGAATACTTGTCCAGAGATGCGACACAATAATTTTTAAAATTTTTATGATAGATCCTTTTTAAAAGTTAAAGCATCTTCGGGCATTTCAAGTTCCTGTTGTGTAATGGGAAACATGTGTTTACCCTGTTGTATTATGAGCACTGTACTGCATTACTGTGCGAGAATGGTTGGAATCCGAGAGTCCCAAGCTTCTTATCATGCCGTTACATTATTTGAGTAGCTTACTATGTATAATACGCTGAAGATTTTTCTTCTTCTTAACAGCTGTGTGTCCTGCTGGTGAAGAATATCAAGGCTGTTCTATTCAGTGTCGTCGTTTGTGTATGCATTATTCTTACCACGTAAAACAGAAGGGTCATTGTATGGAGGGAACAAGTTGCGAAAAAGGTTGCGTAGCGAAGAACAGAAAACAACATTCTTGTCCACCCGGAATGTATTGGGCAAACAGTCATGCTTGCATACCAAAGAAGGACTGCATGTGTGTATCACATGATGGAAAGCCTGTTAAAGTGTGTAACTATAATGTTATTATCAATGTTTATTAACAATATGGAATATATTCATTATGTCATAGCCTGGAGATGTTGTTCAGGAATCGTATTGTGAATTTTGTCAATGTATTGACAATTACTATAAGTGTAACACATCTTCATGTCCCGTAACACCTGCTGTCCAAGTTTCTACTACTTCACTTCCACCTTCCGAATTTTGCGATGTGTCACATCCAAGTGAAGAGCACTACTTCAATTGTCGATTCTATTATAAATGTGAATTTGGCGAAGCAGGGCCAGAAATGGCAGAGAAAACATGTGGCAATAATATGCTTTTTAATCCCCGAACACTGGAATGTGATTTTCCGGATGTGGTAATTAAAATAAAACCGCAATGTTCGACAGAACGTAAGTAGTTAAATACACTTGTAAATATTACCTCCTTCTAATATTTATGTAAGCAAACTAGGTCACTCAAAATATCTGTTCCTTGAAATTTGAAGTAGTTTACATTAAATGAATCAATTCGCTCTATTCATTATTTAACTTTAACATTTTTTTCCATAGGTGAAATAGAAGACCAACCACCACCACCCCCATGTAAGTAATGCCTACAACTACCGGTTTACAGTTACTCTTACTTTATTTAATATATTTTAACAGCCGAATGTCCCGCTGGTGAAAAACTTCGAGACTGCTCCATAGAATGTCGTCGTATGTGTATGCATTATTCCTATAAAATGAAAGAACGTGGCCATTGCCTTTGGGGAAACAAATGCGAAACAGGTTGCGTGTCGTCTGAAACTAAACATCATTCGTGTCCACCGGGAATGTATTGGGCCGACAGTCGCCGTTGTGTGCCTATAAAGGATTGTGAGTGTGTCTCACATAATGGAACGGCTGTGAAGGTATGCATTTGTAGATTTATTACAAAGTTTTAGTAATTATACGCGTTTATGATAATTATTATATTACAGCCTGGGAGGAGTTTTAGGGAATCAGATTGTGAAACTTGTCATTGTATCGATAATTACTACTCATGTGATAAATCTGCATGTCCTGCATTACCTCCTGTGGGCATTTCCACTACCGTATTGCCACCTCCAGAACTTTGTGATGTCTCACAACCAAACAAAGAACACTATTTCAATTGTCATTTGTATTATAAATGTGAATTTAGAGAAAACGGGCCGAAATTAGTGGAGAAAGCCTGTCATGGTAATTTGATGTTTAATCCTACAACATTGCAGTGTGATTATCCTGAGACGGTGACAGCAATAAAGCCACAATGTTCTGGAAAACGTAAGTTACTTTATTATTTTAGTAGTATTCTCAGGGTTACTCAGAATGCATCTACTACAGGTGCTTTAAGTAATTTAGGTAATTTCGATAATAATATATGGAGAATGTAACGCAGTTTTGTGTTGTTATTACGTAGGTGTTTAATATTGACGGTTTCGTTGTTTGTCATTTCGGACGTTTTTAAGGATTTTTTTATTTCCGTTTACGCGATTTTTCTTATTTTTAAATCGTTCTATCAATTCGCTGTGCTTGTAATATTGATACAATTTTAGTTGGGATATACATGTTCTTACAGTAAACACCTAAGCGCATTTTACGTCAACAAATTAATCGGAACAAATATGCAAAAATAATAATCAAACGCTGGTATGCAAACAATTTTAGAGAATATAAGCTCTTTAAAATCCCGGCATACTGTATTGATGACACCAAGCAGCTTAGTGGCAACGCAAGAGGAGGTACAGCAATAATTGTCAGACAAAGCAAACCTCTAGCAACAGTTATGAACAAAATAATGGAAAACGTAAACTAAAAAGACAATGGCAAAATAGGCGATGCTCATCTAAAAAACAATAATGCAACATAGCAGCTAGGGAACTAAAACCATGATCGGCAGTTAAAATCTAAAAAATCACTCGGATATGACCTAATAACAGGACGCATCTTGAAGAAACTACTAAAGAAAGGGATGCTGATGATTATCTTTATTTGCAACGCAGTGTTGAAAACGGGAAACCTTCCAGCGCAGTGGAAAGTTGCCAAAATCATCCTGATCCAAAAACACGGAAAGGGCTATTATACAAGCTAAAACAGTGTCTTTTCCCCGATGCAGGTACAGCCTGAGGCTGTAATTTAAGAAGGCTTGGAGTCATTCAGGATGTAAGGCTGACTGACGAACTTTCGCAACGGGAATCTGCACTTCCCCCAAAAAATTGCACCATATTTCAAAATGTCATGTAAAAGTTCTAGAAAGACTTTCGAGAAAACCTTCGGTAAGCGATATGCTAACGCAGCTACAGGGGAATTCTTAGAAGTGTTTAAAGGTCAAGCGCGATTCGGCAATTTCGGCTCAAAAGGAACTGTCGACATAACTCAAACTTAGAAAGATGCAACAAAATAGCGAAACGGTAACCCAAAATAAAACTGCAATTAAAATAACGTTTTTAATTCTTACGAAGCGGCAATCCAATTAAGAAATTAATTCATTCATTCAAAGCGGCAAATTTTAAAAGAACATAACACCATATATGAAAGAAAAACGAAAAAAAAATGAACATCAAATTTAGTAAACACTACTGCCTGCTAAAAAGAAACTCTCGTCTTTTACTTGACAACAAACTACTCCTTTATAAAGTAATACTTAATCCAGTATGGATGTATGGCATCCAGTTATGTGGTACTGCATCTGCTTCAAACATAGCTATCCTGAATAGATTTCAAGCTAAGATTCTCCGAACTATAACCAACAGTATTATATTACTAACGTAGATATCCCCAGTGGGCTTAACATAAGTTCAGTGAAAGATGTAATAGTGTAACCTAGTGAAAAGTATATCGATATGTTGCAACACCACCCAAATGTGCTAGCACGCAACCTGTTGGACAATAGTAACCAGAACCGTAGACGTAAAAGACGATACACATTAGACATACCTTTTAGATTTGTCTAGTAGTAAATTAATCAAACTCAATAGAAATCATGCTGTATGTATATGTGCACATGTATGTACATACAAATGAATGCGTGAGTACGTGTGCGTATACGTATGTGAGCGTGTATATAATATATCTCGTATATATTTCCTACTACCTCGTTTAAGATGTAACTGAAAAACAATAGTTATTAGTTAAAGTAGAAGAGACGTCAATGGACGGCTACTTCCCTTGTCATTAGCTATACTAATTTATTTATTGCTGTGTTTGCAGATTATAAATAGAAACTTATAAACACAAAAAATCATGCACAATGTAAGGATTAAGGTAACCATTCATAAGATCTAAGGTTGTAGAAACTTATAATCCAATTGTAATTTTAATCACTTTTCTTCGTCTAAATAAGTTGCTTTGCGTCCAGCATCAATCCCTTAGGGGTGTATTTTTAAACCAAATCAGGTCCTTTTTGTTTGTTATTGCTGGCGTTTCCGACGTCGTCGCTGTATGTCTTCGTCTAGTTTCCCTTTCGTGGTTTAATAAACAGAGCGCCTATTAAATATTTTACTATGTGATATTATAAGTAAAGTACAAAAATATGTATCTTGTTTTATACTTCCATGTAATAACACTGTACTAGTTTACTATTTTCTTCCGTTTCACTGTTTCTTAACAGCTGGGTGTCCTGCTGGTGAAGAATTTCAGGAGTGTTCCATACAATGTCGTCGCTTGTGCATGCATTATTCCTACCATGTAAAAAAGAACGGCCATTGTGTGGAGGGAACAAGTTGCGAAAAAGGTTGCGTAGCGAACAACAGAAAACAACATTTTTGCCCACCTGGAATGTATTGGGCAAACAGTCGTACTTGCATACCTAAAAAGGATTGCATGTGCGTGTCGCATGATGGAACTCCTGTTGAAGTGTGTAACTGTAGATTTATTGTTAATGGTTGCTAATAATATAGATTATGATGTGTTGTAGCCTGGAGATGTTGTTCAAGAATCGTATTGTGAATTTTGCCAATGTATGGATAATTACTATAAGTGTAACACATCTTCATGTCCCATAACACCTGCTGTCCAAGTTTCTACTACTTCACTTCCACCTTCCGAATTTTGCGATGTGTCACATCCAAGTGAAGAACACTACTTCAATTGTCGATTCTATTATAAATGTGAATTTGGCGAAGCTGGGCCAGAAATGGTAGAGAAAACGTGTGGCAATGATATGCTTTTCAATCCCAGAACACTGGAATGTGATTTTCCGAATGCGGTAATTAAAATAAAACCGCAATGTTCGACAGAACGTAAGTAGTTAAATAGGGGTGAGCGGGGCACATTCGGACTGTGGGTACATTCGGACAGTTCAAATTTACCGCGTAAAATTCAATCAGGAAGTGCGTAGATTGGTAGAACACATCCCTCCATTCTGTTATTTGTACGCTGCTAGTTTGGTGCATGGCCGACTTGACTCGACATTGTGTGATTCAGGTAAAGTTTTTACAACTACATACTTAAGCTTCTACACAAGTAACATAAATATTTATATTTTTGTCATCAGTTGATATCTAATATTCACGCAATAACCTACTAATTACACTAAACAGATCAGATGTTATCTTAATCTCAAAGATTTTTAATGTACTTTGTTTAAAATAATACACGTTGGGGTAGATTCGGACAAGCTCTGCGGGGCAGTTTCGGGTTGTCCGGAACTGCCCCGTGTTATTTATAGTCGTTGGACGAATGCACCCCATCATTTTTCAAACAAAAAATTTGAAGCAAAATTCCTTTTCAGAATGGTTAGGCATTATATCAAGAAGACCGATCGTGCTAATATGTCTGAAGAAACTGTAAAACTTGCAGTAGAAGCAGTAATAAAACATAACACTTCGATTCGTGATGCCGCAAGTCGATATAATCTTAAGAAATCAATATTACATGATCATGTTAATGAGTTTCGTAAATCATCTCTTGACCTCGATGACTTCGGAAACGAAGATAACGCAGGTGGTGTAGTAAATGAAGACAAATAAATCGAAGTATGCTTCGAGGCAAGCAGTTTCAAGCTTGGAAGAAAAAGAACTTGTAAAATATTTGCTACACTCATCCAAAATTCATTTTGGTCTAACAAATTGGCATTTGAGTACGCAAGCTATTTGACGAAGAAGATTCCTCAGAAATGGAAGGTAACAATGTTGGCTGGAAGAGATCGGATGGCTTCGTTTATGGCTAGGCATAATAATTTGTCATATAGGAAACCAGAAAATACGAGGGAAGCCCGAGCAACTTCTTTTAACAAATTTAACGTAGATTTATTTTTTTTTAATTATATAGAAGTCCAAGAAAAATATCACTTTCCTCCTGAAAGGAGTTTTAATACTGATGAAACTGGAATATCCACAGTGGTGCAAACACCAAAAGTTATAGCTCCTAGTGGAGAAAAGCAAGTAGGCCAAATGGTTTCAGGAGAACGGGGTGAAAATGTGACAATGTGCGACATTATCTCGGCAGCTGGAACATGTTTGCCTCCAATGTATATTTATCCTCGACAGCGCATCAAAGATGAATATTTGTGTGGTTCGTACGCAGGTGCTATAGCTTTGGGCTCAAAAAGCGGTTATGTGACGTCTGAGTTATTTCTAAAGTTACTTCAACATATGCAGAAACACTGAAATTGTAGTTCAGATAACCCACTATTGATTATTTTAGATAATCACGGAACACATACAACTTTAGAAGCTATTAATTACTGCCGAGACAATGGGATGGTTCTACTTTCATTCCCGCCGCACTGTTCCCATCGGATGCAACCGTTGGGTATTTGTGTTTATGCTCCATTCAAGACACGTTATAAAACATCCTTCAACGACTACCTAGTTGCAAGTCCAGGAAAACCAATTAAAATCCAAACTATTGCTAAATTAACGTATGAACCTTTACTCCAATCGTTCACCCCAGCAAACATCATCAAAGGATTTTCTACTGCCGCCATTTGGCTCGTTAATACATTCGTTTTTAACGAAGATGACTTTCTGGCATCAACTACAACGGACAGATCCAATCCAGATATTACTCTTCCGATATGTGAACAATCGAAACCTGGTATTTCTACCGCGGAAGAAGAGGATAGTGCTAAGAATACCTCAAGTAATGACAATTTTTTGTTCATCAAAGAAATCGTAACAAGCATCATAAAAAAGCTAGAAGACCAGGGTTTAGGGAAAAGGACTTTAAGTAACATCATGACAAACATGAGACCTTATCCTAAATGTCCACCCCGAAAGAAACAACGAAAAACAAGAAGTGATGCCTCGAAAATATACACAGACACATCTGAAAAAGATAAGTTAGACATTTTAGTGCAAGAGAAAAAGAATAAAGATAAAGAGATGAGACAACAAGCTGAAAAGTGCAAGAAAAAAGTATTTCAGGAAGCAGAAACAAAAAGAATCAAAGGTTGAAAAGGACTTAAAAAGCCCCAAAATCATCTTCATCGGATTGGGAACTCGACATGGATTCACCTAACGCCAAGAAAACCAATCAAGTGTAGTCTGATGATTCTGATTACGGCTCCTTTAATAGTGAAACTGATGAGATTATAACCTTGTTGGACGACGAAGAACTAAACGTGGGAAATTACGTTTTAGTTCAGTTAAAGAAAACAATAAAATATTATGTGGGCCTAATATTAAATAAACTTTCTCTTGATGAATATGAAGTTAAATTTTTTATAAAAAATCAATTCTTATGGATTTTTGCTACCAAATGTTGACGACATCTCACTAGTAATAAGAAATGATATCATATCTAAGCCACCAAAACCCACAACGGTGAAAGGGACAACAAGATTGAGATACATTAGAGATACATTACTTTTAATGTAAATTTCAACAATTATAATATTTGTTAGAAGAATACTTACGTAGTTAGGTATAACTACCTGAAATGTACTTCTATTTTTTATTTTTATACTTAAATGATCTTGTTTGGTTTGTTTTGATATAAACTTTTTATACTGCAATAAAATGTTTTCTCTTTTATTTCTCTTGAAATGACAAATCTGTCTGCTGTCCGAATGTACCCTCACATTGTCCGGAAGTGTCCCCTGACGGGGCACAATCGGACAAAATGCAAAAAAAAATCCAAAATTGTTTTCTTCTAAACTATCAACAAACAGCAAAAAATTTAATGACAGTGAGAAAGCAAAAAGGTATTAAATTACATATATAACAAACTTGCATAAATGTTCTAAGTAGTCAAGAAATTATAAGCAGTTGTAGTTAGATGTCCGAATGTACCCCGCTCTCGCCTACACTTGTAAACATCAATATCCGTTTTTTGAAATTGGAAGTGGCTTATATAAAATGTAAGCAATCTTATGATATGTATTATCATTTTTCATAGGTAAAATACCACCACCACCACCACCATGTAAGTACAATCACTGTTTTAGAGTAGCTGATATTTAATTTAACTTATTTCAACAGCTGAATGTCCGCCTGGTGAAGAACTTCGAGACTGTTCCATACAATGTCGTCGAATGTGTATGCATTATTCCCATAAAGTGAAGGAAAGTGGCCATTGTCTTTGGGGCAACAATTGCGAAAAAGGTTGTGTATCCACCAAAACAAAACATCATTCGTGTCCACCAGGAATGTACTGGGCCGACACTCATCGTTGTGTTCCTAAAAAGGACTGCGAGTGTGTCTCACATGATGGAATAGCAGTGAAAGTATGTATTTGTATCTTCATTAACAGGCTTTGGTAGTTATTTATGTTTGTGATATTATATTGTAGCCTGGGGAAAGTTTCAAGGAATCTGACTGTGAAACTTGTCACTGCATTGATAACTACTACACATGTGATACATCCGCATGTCCAGCACCAACTGTTCCTACTGTTACAACGCATTCAACAATCCAAACAGCAATTGCAGGTGTCTCAGAATCTATTCTCATTACTCCTACTACAAGCACTCCACCTGGAAAATGCGCCAAAGAAAAGTAAGTAAAGTGATCTTGATTCACATACAGCATGTTCTAAATAAAGCCCACCAACTTACATTTTTTTATTGTAACCTTTCTTGTTCCTAATGCTTCTTTTGCTGCTTCCAGGATTCTATCTTTTCTTTCTCCATGCTTGTTCAACGTTATCTACCTAAGTGTAGTCTCGGAACCATGGTTTAGCAAAATAATCTCCACATAATTCATGTATTACATTTTATCTCCGGAAATAATAATATTGTTTTTGTAGTTCAATACTCTATATATTGTTTCATATTCTGGAGTCATTATTAAAATCAAAATGCTACATTAAATTTGAAAATGATAATTATTGGTATATCGGCTCAGCACTGTTGATATCACTTTACCCGCAAATATATATTATTTTTTCTGTTTTATGATATTTCGGGCTTTCCGTATATTTAACCGTATACCGTATGTTGATTTAAAGAATAATTGTGGTCTAAATCGTAATCCTAAAAATAAGACTTCTACAGAAAAGCAGAACAAAACTACAATCTGTAAAAAATTTGTTTTAGTTATATAAAGCTTATTGATGGTGACACACCTCTTGCTGACGAAGCATTTACCGCCAGTAGTGCGTTAAGCAGTGAATTTGCACCAAAGTATGCACATCTAAGCAGTAAAATAGCAAAAGAATCAGGTATTTTACGGAACAGTTGTTGGTGATTTTTATTACAATTTGTTTAATAGGTGGTAGTTGGGTTTCACAAATTTCTAATAAGGATCAGTATTTACAAGTAGATCTAGGCAGGCAAGAACCAATATATGGAATTATCACTGAAGGTAGCCCATTAAATGATGAATACGTGACAACCTACATTGTACTATATTCTCCTGACGGTCACACATACGATTATATTACTGACCGTCAAAAGGAAACAAAATTATTTAGAGGATCTTCTACACCAATTACGCACATACTGGACATTCCTATTGAAGCACAGATAGTTAGAATTCAACCTCAAACCTGGCATAATGCTATTGCATTAAGGGTGGAACTTATTGGTTGTAGACAACTCCTTTATGCTACTCAACCAACGATTACCACTACACCTCCAATATCCTGTACAGATTATATGGGATTAGATAACTCTATGATGGCCGACCAGCAGACTTCAGTGAGTACTGAATTGAAGCCATACCACACTAAAGATGAATTGAAATTAAGTTCAAAGCACGCATGGCAACCGATCACCGATTCCCCTTCAGAGTGGATTCAGGTATGTCAAAAGAAATAATTTAATAATTTTTTATTATTGTTGACGTTGTTGTTACATTATGGTAGTTTGATTTTTTGGAACCACGAAACATAACTGGATTTGTGACTCGTGGGGGAGTCGATGGTTGGGTTACAATATTTAATGTCAAATATTCTCACAATGGAAAAGATTGGAACCCTATATTGGATGATGAAGGAAATGAGCAAATATTTTTGGGCAACGTTGACGAACATACGGCTCACGTTGTTAACTTTGATGTTCCTATTCAAACTACATTCCTTAAGATCACTCCAACTGAATGGCATAAAAATATCCAACTACGAATTGAACCTAGAGGGTGTTTCATACCCTACCGTAAGTTTAGTGGTCACCTAAAAAATTTACGAAGCTATTATTATATGTCTTTGTAGCCACTGAGAGATTAACTACAACTCAAGCTCCTCCTTCTAAATGTAATAATTGTCCTGGGGTGTTTACATCAGATGAGTGTATATGTAAAGAAGATTTATGGTGGGATGGAAATAGTTGTGTGCCACAAGCGCGTTGCCCTTGTATGGTGGGACATATACCGTAAGTTGATTTTAGTAAAATGCAAAACATCTCCACTCAAACTAGATTGTAATTGATTATGCTTTTTAGGTATGCTGTTGGAGTCGGTTTTGAAAACGAAGATTGCTCTCAGTGCATGTGTAAGCTTGGTGGCATTGCGCACTGTAAACCGAAGGTTTGTGAGGAGTGTGATCAGGTAAATTAGACACATTGTAATTTTATTCTTATTAGAGTACTTTAACAAAATTGAGAAACAACAAGTAACTGTAGCTATACTTTGTCTCAGAGGTTTACCTGGCTGTCGGGTTAGCACAAATAAAGTTCTCTGACATTCAAGTACCGATTCTATTTCACTCAGACGTATTAGTCATAGCGTATCTCAAGACAAATGTAAACTATTAAGAGTGTTCATATATACTTGGGGCTTAAGTAACGCATAGGAGTGAGATAGGCGACTACTCGGGCGTCTGGTCTCCGAGGTGTGTAAATTAAGTAATGAGACTGAGCATTTTTCAATTTTTTTATTCGAGTAAAATTACAATTCAATATTCTCTCCTTCAAAGTAATTTTGTTGGAGAGCCACCCAGCGCCGGGGACGGTTCCTCCACTCCTCATAGCAGCTGGAACTCGGATACTGGAATAGCCTTCAGCTGGCCGGTTACAGTCGTTCGAATATTTTCCAGTGTCCCAAAATGACGTCCTTTGGGGTGATTTTTCAGTCTCAGCAAGAGGAAAAAGTCACAAGGACTCAAGTCGGGTGAATAGGAGGCTGAGGAGCCACAGGAATGTTCTTACTGGCCAAAAAATCGTTTATTGAAATTGCTGTGTGACAAGGCGCATTGTCGTGATGCAATACCCAGTTGTTCTTCATGTTTGGTCTCACACGCATGACCCTTTTTCGAAGTCTTTCAAGAACCTCTCTGTAGAAGTGTTGATTAACCATTTGGCCTTGAGCATCAGCATGCATTTGATCTTCGACTTGCTCATTCTTGCTTTTTTCGTCCTTGGAGAGGTTGAAGTGTGCCATTCCATGCTCTGGCGCTTGGTTTTCGGGTTATACTCAAGACTCGTCACCAGTACTGACACGTTCCAGACAATGCGGATCATTTTCAATCGATTCCAAAAAATCAAGGCACCTTTCCCTCATGATGTCCTTTTGGTCTTGCGAAAGGTTTTTCGGAACCATTTTTGCGCAGATTTTTTTCATCCCCAATTAATTGGCCAAAATCTGATGACCGGTGGTGTGAGTCAAATTCAACTCTTCCCCCATCATTCTGATTGTCAACCGACGATCTGAACGCACAAGATCCCGGACTCTGTCGATATTTTCATCGGTTCTTGCAGATGAAGGCCTTCCGCTTCGAGGTTCATCTTCAATCTACTCTCTTCCTTCTGAAAATGCCTAAACCACCGAAAAACATGGGCCCTTGACAAAACACTGTCTGCGTAGGCCTGCCGAAATTTTGCAAAAGTTTCCGTTACACTGTGCCCAAGTCTGAAGCTAGCACACCGTTGCTTGAAATTGATGTCACTCATTTTCAGAACGCACTAGAAAAAAGTGTTTCACGAAAAAAATCGCTATGGACAACCAAATGACTCTAGCGAGTTCAAATTGGTAATGAAGGCGTATCACATGTTCACCTGCCACCCCTTCCACTCCCACGTCCCTAGTGTTGCCAGATCGAACGCTACGCTACCAGTCTCATTAGTTAATTTACAAACCAGAACATTTGTAAATTCCAGCGGCGCACGGTTTGATCGCGTGTTGTTTGGAAAGCCACCTAAAACTGAATTTTAGAAGAAATATTGTTTTCTCAATGTTAGTATTACTTACCATATTTTACGAATTCGAATATAATTAATTTTGGTCTCTTTACAACAACAAAATGTGTTTCATAATAATATTTTTTAATTTCAACAACAAATTTTTAACATATCAGAATAGCAAACCGTTATACAGGGTGATTACTTTATCTTGTAACAGGTAGGTAGGCTACACATATTACAGCTATTTCTATTCCATATCTTAATAAACTTTACATTGTTTAAATAAATACTAATCAAAGTAGGTACGTTGGATGTATCAAGAAACTACAATGAAACTATTTACTTATAAATAAGATGCCGTTTTGCAAAAGGTATATTTACAATATTTATTTTTTATAATTTAAACACAACAAACACAAAGAAAGCCAAGATAGCATAAAAAATATGTTGACATAACAACAAAATCAACATCAAAAATTAATTAAATAAAAACAGGCAGAAATACACTAATTAATGACCTAGTAAATGTTCAACGTGCCGCTCCCCTTGCTATTTACATAAGTTAATCCGCTGCAGAAAAGAATTACTAACACTAGTTATAATGTTCGAGGTGATTGATCTACATGATTCAATAATTAGTTGAGTTATTATGAGTTTCTATGGGAGTTTCGCAGACGTCGTTTTCTACTTTGCCCCACAAAAAGAAATTTAACAGAGTCAAGTTCGGACTACGTCGAGGCCAAGGATGAATTGCACCTCTTACAATTAATCTGTTATGGAAGTTTAATCTTGGAAGTTTCTTACAATTCTATGGAAATGGGCAGGTGCTCCGTCGTTTTGAAACCACATACATAGAGAGGAATGTCTTCCAAAAATAGAGGCGCATAATTAAAAAAAATGTAAATACATTCCCTCAATTAAACTGCCCTCAAAAAAGTTGTCAACAATACCATACCGCACATTTACAGTAAAAATTCTTTGAAAATGTGCTTGCAGAATCCAATATGGGTTATCTTGCGTAGCTTTACACATCCATTGCTACTAAACGGTGCTTCGTCAGAAAATAGAGAATTTCTTAAAAACAGTGGATTAGTAGTAATTTCGTTTCTTAAGAATTGGCAGAAATTCACTCGACGTTGGTAATCATCTTCAGTAAGGTGTTGCATTGATGCGGTCAGGATGAAATTGGTTTGTTTTAGAAAGTTAAATACTGTACTTTGGCTAAAGCCTACAGTTGTTGCAACTGCTCATTGGCTTATACGGGGATTACCAGTTACATGTTCGATGATTGCCGCTTCAGCTTCTACAATTGTGACATGTCGTTGTCTCACCTTTGGTTTGGAGAACTGCCCATATTGCTGCAAATTTCTTTCCAAACGCCTAAAGGAATTATGTGATGGAAGAGGTCTATCTGGATATCTTTGTGCATATCGTCGTACTGCTAAATCCGCCGCCTCTCTGCATTCTCCCAAAATCAACACCGTACCCGATATCTCGCTATTAGAATACATTGAAACTTATTGTTATTACCACACGAATCTACACAAATCAACAACTTTATACAGAAGTTTGTTAAGTTTTTACGAAACAGTAGTTGATGTTTGCTTATCTAAGTGACTCTTATTGTTAAAAAATTTTCTAGTAAAAAAGAAAAGTTAACTATGAATTTCATGCACATGTGAGAGGTGTAGCGTACCTACTTGTTATAAGATAAAATGAGCATACTGTATTATTAATCATCGCTATACTTAGAATAATCTGAGTCTGAATCCAAACTTAAAGTAATTAGAATTGGATTTATTTCTTCTGGTGCCATCATTCTTGAATTAATTTTTCACCGTGTTCAACGGTTTTTTCCATATTTCAGGCGTAAGAACTGATTCTGCTTCGTTTCAAGATCTTCATAATTTAATATACCATTTGACATAATGGCAAACAATACTAAATTTGTACATTACAAGGCACTAGCTTGTTTGCTAAAAGCTAATAAATGTTATTAATCCCGTGGAGTTATTATACTCCTACAAATGATCATTCAAACTGCATTGTTGTATTGGTAATGCGATATGTATTATGGATAGCGTATTTTAAGTTGAATCACAATATAAGTAAGATAATATATTTTATTTCATGTTGGTAGAATAACTTTGCTAGTTAAAGTAATTTTTAATATTTTAGATGATTGTGGAATTAATTCTGTAGTAAATTGCCTAAGTGTTGAAAATGAATGAAAATAACTACGGCACTGGGCAGCGAGCATTTTAAGTAATATCTATATACCAACGGGCAGATCGATGTTTAAGTTCGTATATTATTGCGTTAATCCGGTAGTCAGGTAACCCTACGAGACGTACTACGTACCGTACGTTTTTGTATTGTGTACTTGAAAAATTACAGTTTGAAGATACTTTTTGGATGAATGAATTACTAAAGTATAGGGAACATATTTTTTATAAAAATTTTAACTGAAATTTAAAATATTTTGTAGAAAATACTATATTTAAAATTTCCCATAATCACCTATCTTTATAAACCTAAAAAGTTTTACTTACAGTTACAGATTAGAATGTTTTTAGAAGTCGTGATTTTAAACAACAAATTTAAGTAAAAGTCCAGAGGCTGTCGCAATAAAATTTATTCTAGTACATCCTGCATTGGCATCTTCAAATGTCCAATTAGGTTGATAAAATTCTCGCTTGACAGTCCTATAAATTATAATATGTAACAGATAGGTAAAAAGACGCGAAAAAGTAACTGACATTAATTGTAGCTGTAGTACATTTAAAACTGTAGCATAGCTTCATTAGAAATTTGTATGAGTACCTTGTATAATGTACTTAGATAATATTCCACACTCTAACTATTCAAGGGCCTGCAACGAGTAGTTTCTAGTACCTGCAAATGTACTTGTCGACCGTGCGCTAATGGAACGAGACTCTGTCCCTCAAGTAACATTTGCATTAATATCATGGATTGGTGCAATGGGGTAAAAGACTGTCCCGATGATGAAACGGGTTGTTTTGTTACATCTCCTTCCATTCCTGAAGAAACAGAAGCGCCGCCAAAGTGTAAAAAGCCTGTCTGTCCACATGGATATGAAGTAGTACTAAAGAAAACATCGGAATTAGAGCAACTAGAATCAGGTCTAAGTACGATGTTTACATCTGATACGAAAACTGTTTCTACAAAAACTGGTTACACAAAAACTGGCCGCACCAAATCAGGGTATGAAAAGGCCAAAGAAGGTAATTATAAAGATTATTCAAAAACTAATTATAAATGTTAGGAAAGTTTTGACATGTAGAAGTTTATTTCAGATTTTGTATTGTCGTTTTCTTTAGGAGAATTCTGAATTCACATAGTAACAGGTTATGGTCCGACATCATGTTTTCTCATGGATAAGTTTTGACGGAAGTTACTAAATTCTTAAATCTGTTGTTTATTAGGTTATAATCAATTGCATTCCTTATTGGTCTTTTTCACTATTGAGCCTCAAGAGTACAGACTTTTAGGGGTAATTTATAAAATGTATTCTTCTTCATCTTCTTTTTCCTCTAGGTCCCACTTATACGTTACGGCATTGAATCCTCTATCCATTTTCTGTAGGTGTTTCTCACTCTTGTCATTTTTTAACTTCTAGAGTGGTCTTTCCTCTCTTCTTTACCGTCTGCTTGATATTGTCTTCCCATGTGGTTTTGGGTCTTCCTGTTCTTTTCATTTAATGTATTTGTTTGGCGTATCTGTCTGGCGTCGTACATGTTATCTGCTCGTACCATCTCAGTTGTTTTTTTCACATCTTTAACCCGTGGCATTTGCTCTGGTTCTTCTCTTGCGCTTTGGTTCCTGATCTGTCTTTTCTAGTTTTCTTTAGTACTCTTCATAAATATTTGCTTCAGATGTGATTTTTGATCTCTGTTTATCTGTCACAGGCCAAGATTCTGCTCCATATAATAATGCGGGAGTTTATATGGTTCTGTAGAGGCGAAGCTTTGCTTCATGCTTATTTCTTTTTTCCTTATCATGGTGTTGTTTAGTAGTAAATGTATTTGCTTTGCTCATTATACTTCTTATTATCTCTTTATCCTCCTGTGATAATTAATTATGGTTCCTAGATATTCGTATTTTTCTGAATATTGTTATTGTGTTCTTTCTATTTCGATAGCTTGAGCATCTTCGTTCCCTTGTTTTCTTTCCCATTTTCGGATATTCTTTCTGTTATCTAGACAGGCTAAAATATTATTTTTACACAATTGACAGATTATCTGGATGTTTTTGTGTAATTTTGGCGAAATTACGTCTTCTCTTCTGGCTTTTGCGTTGCTAGTAGTTCTAGGTGATTTTATTACCTTTTTCTATGATGTTAGTTATCTCTTCGTTTTCTTTCTTGTCTTGGTTCTTCTTCAGTTTCATTTCTGGCATTTTCTCCCCCTCTTTAAAATTTTCTTTGGAATATTATCTCTAGGCATCACTCCCACAGTCGTCGTTTCTAGTTCTCCTCTTTGATTTTTGATTGTCCGTATATTTCTTTATGGCATTCCAGACCTCTTTTTGGTTTTCAATGCATTTCGTTTCTATTTTTCCACACCACTCCTCCCATATTGTATTTTTAGATTGTGTCACAGCTTCTTGGGTTTCGTTTCATTTCAAAATGTAATTTATTCTATCTTTTCAGTATATTTTTTTAATGTTATCCATGCTTCTCTCTTCTTTTTTACTTTTCCTTTGACTTCGCCGTTCCACCGTCGTGTTAATTCTGCATGTCTTTTTGGTTGCTTGTAGCAGGGCATCTTTACATTTTTTCCATCTTTCGTCTATTTCTAAAAGAGATTCCGATGCTTCTTTAATTCTAGATCCCTGATCCCCAGTTTCATACTCTACACTTATTCGTAGTTTGTCTATTATTATTATTATCATTACTTTTTTCTTTTCTGTTTGATTAAGAGCAACCTAGATATCTTTATACGATGTTTCTGGTCCTTCCTCATCGCTAGTTGCTGTCGAGGATTACATTTTTTAATATTGGAAGTTCTTGAACTCAACTGTATTAACGCGACCCCATCAGATATAGGAAGAAATTCTTTCACCGTACATACGTATAATTTGGCAATAATGGAACACCATTACCTATGTTGGGTTTTCGTATCTGTAGAATTCTGTGTGTTGGTCTATTGCACATTTTCCAGAATTTGGTCATCTCACTTCGCTGCAACCCAGAATGCCAATTTTCGAACCCAGAATTTCCCTAACAGCTTTATCTGTTTTTCTAATTTGATGCAAGCTACGTCCCCATGTAAGGGGTGCCTAGCACTGAGGACCCATTTGTTTCCTTACTTAAGCTATGTTGCTTTCCTGCGGATTAGTAATAGGGTTGTATCCCGGTACCTTCCCCTTCGCAGCTGATATTATCCAGTGTAATCAACCAGGTTTTTAAGTGTGATATTCATCGGCCATCTCTAATATTAAAACAGGCGCCATCGTAGTACGACTTCTGATATGGAGATCCATCATATCCTGTGCTAGTTATTTTATTCACATATTTAACGGACATTTTCCTATACGACACTTGGGGGGTCGCCGGGTGGGGACTTAGCAACCGCCTAAATAAAAATATAAGTTTGTGCCAATTTTGTATTATCTGTGACTATTATTCTATAGGACACAGAATTGGTGGTATGGATAAACGTGAAATCACACCTCCACAAATTGCTGCAAATGAAAAGTGTATTTTATTTGAATGTGTTGCTGTAACGATACCTTCGTTCCCCGGAGTAACAAAAGAGCCTTGTCCCGAAATCGTCTGTCCGCCTGGATATACTCTTGAGTTGTATTATGAAGACGTATACGAAGAAACTGGAGGCTGCCCAAGGTACAGACTTATGTGAACATCTAAAAGATAAAATTTAACATTCTAAATATTATAGTTATGAATGTAAACCAACACCTACACCAGATGTTGTTTGTAATATAACTGGTCGCACTTTCAACACATTCGATCTTACAGATTACAAATACGATATTTGTAACCATATTATGGCTAGAGATTTAGAAAATAAGCAGTGGAAAATTTCCAGTAAGTTTTACACCTATAAGTGAAAATATGCTATGTAACAAGTTTGTCCTTTTAGTTAAAAAAAATTGCACTGTGGTATGTTCACGTAGTCTAATAATAAATCATGACGAACATACTTTTGTGCTTCACCCTGATTTGTCGATTGAGTATGATGACTTCAAGTACACAGTGGAGCAAATGGAGAAAATTAGTTCTTCTTCTGACTTCTTCGAGATCAACCAACTCGGTGACACATTAGTGTTTGTTACAAAGGCGTATGGTTTTTGGGTTAACTGGGACAAACAAACAAATGCTAAAATAGGTATAACGAGGGATTTGCTGGAAAAAGTAGATGGACTGTGTGGATATTTCAATGATAACTCCGAAGACGATAAGCGTATGCCAAATGAAACTCTTGCTAAGACTACTGCAGAGTTTGGAAACAGCTGGGCGGAACCTGGTGAATCTGTTATTTGCGAGACCAGAATATGTCCAGCCGATATTCGAAGTAAATCTTTGGAAATATGTAATCTAGTCAAGTAAGTAAGAGTTATATTAAGTTAAAGAAAAAGTACGGCAAACCATTTTACTTTTGCTTAATGTTAGTGGAATCAGTATTAAATTACTTATTTATATGTGAAATCTAAGCACGTATCTGAAATATATTACTGATATTTGAAATTTATATTTGATATCAGAAAGAGCATTTCTCTTGTTACAAGGGCAGTTCATTAAGTCCATGATAAATGAAAGAACCAAAACTCATTTTATTTTCAACATAGTCACCTTTCAGCTCGATACACTTAGTCCAACGTTTTTCCAATTTCCCGATCCCTTCCAAAAAATAGGACTTCGACAACTCTTCAAAATATGTTTGTTGCAGCAATCACCTCATCGTTTCAGCCAAATCTTTTTCTACCAAGCCATTATTTCATATTCGGAAACAGGAAATAATCGCTGGGGACCAAATCTGGCGAATATGGTAGATGCGGAAGCAATTCGTATCCTAATTTATAGAATTTAGCCATGGCGACTACACACGTATGCACACGAGCATTGTCTTGTTGAAAAAGAACTTTTTTCTTCGCCAAATGTGGTCGTTTTTTCCGTAAATCGTCGTGAAATCGGTCCAATAAGTCTGCATAATACTTTCCGTTTATCGATTTCCCGCTTTCAAGGTAATCGATCTGGATAACACCGCGTACATCCCAAAAAACTGTCGCCATGACTTTGTTGGCCGATAAAACCATCTTGGCCTTCTTTGGAGTCGGTTCATCATGACAAATTCACTGTTTCGACTGTTCCTTGCTCTCGGGCGTATGGTGATGGACCCATGTTTCATCTACAGTTACGTATCGACGCAAAAACTCGGCACGATTACGATTAAACATCGCCAAACATTCCTTTGAAGTTGTCATTCGATTACATTTATGATCAATTGTAAGCAAACGCGGCACCCAACGCGCGGATGGCTTTTTCATGTCCAAATATTACACCAAGATGTTATTACTTGCCCGATTGAAATGCAAACAACCTCAGCAATCTCACGGCATGGCCATAACGACGCACCGTATCTCACACCGCACTTAGCATTTCAATGCTGTTTATTTTCAACTACTTACTAAGCAGCATAGCAAACATGAGTTCTTCTTCATCTTCGTCGGATGAAGATGATATCTTGTTTAACTCTAGTTTAAGAAAGTGGTACTTTAATAAAAATAGAAGAAAGAAGACAATACATTCTTTAAATAAAAAGCGAAGTCAATTTGGTGAATTCCATCACCTTTTTAATGATCACTATTATGGTGACTTTTGCTTTTTTTGTCCTAAATCGCCTCTCTGGTAAAGACACTGGTTAATAATTTTTCTTTATCCATCATACACTGGGCGATGACCGAGGGTCGAAAAATACTGAGCTCGATTTCGCAGTGCGATACTCTGGTGCCGAGCTCGGTGCGAGGCAAAGGGCGGTGAAGAAGAGGGGGGTCTTAGAGCATCCACCCTACAGCCCGGATCTATCGCCTTGCGCTCTCCATATTTTTGGATCGCTGAAAAAGGCGTTAGAAGGTCGGCATTTTGAATATGACGCTGAAGTACAAATATCTGTGGAAGACTCCTTCAATCAGCAGCCACAAGAATTCTATGAGCAGGGTATACGTCGGTTAGTAAAACAATGGGATAGGTGCCTTAACTGTGATGGTAATTATTTGCACTAAAATTGTTGAATAAATTTTTTATGAAGCAAAGATGGGTTTTAATGGAACCCACCTCGTAAAATATCAGCCTTTTAAATATTTTAAAATATCTCGTACTTGTAATAAAATAACACGCGATACCACGAATTCAAAACAAAAAAAAAAGTTAGAAAATATATTGAACAAAATCTTATATTTGAATATAAATACTCTTACTACGTTTAACAGGTGGTTCTGTTCTGATGAAATATTAACTTCACATATCACAAATTAATTGTAGATATCAGAAAATTATTTCAGATATCGGAAAGAAATTTCCTACAATTGAAGAACAAGAATTCACTGTAAAGATTTTTAATTAAATATTATACAGATATGCAATTTTTGTGCTACTTTGACAAGGGTTTTTATAAAGTAAAATAGCTAACTATCGATAGAATGGAGGCTTATAAATTTAATGTTTTAGACAAAGGATATTTGAGCCTTGTGTCCGAACAATAGATACAAATGCCTTTGTGTCACGCTGTATTGAAATGACCTGCAGTTGTCTAGAAGCTGCCAAAAATGACAAAAACGCTGAAGACAAATGCCGATGTTCCACGCTGCAAACCTATGTTGTTGATTGTTTAACAGCTAATTCTGGCATTAATGTTATTGATTGGAGATTGAAACTTGATTGTCGTAAGTTCTTTTTGTTTTCACAAAAGATATTAACATTAATTGTTATCAAGAGCCATCTATAAATAAAATTGATATAAAGTAAAAAACTGTAATTTTTTTAACTTAATTTTTCGATTTAATGTAATCATTTTTACAGTATAGTGTGTATGTATATATGTACGCTTTTTCTAGCTGTTCCATGTGAATCCCCCTTAGTACACCATGACTGCTACAGAAGGCGCTGTGAGCCAAGTTGTGGCACTCTATCCGATAACGCTTGTCCTCAATTGACCCAAGTGTGTTTCCCTGGTTGTTACTGTCCTTCTGGTTATGTTCGCAAGGGCGAAGAATGTATTCCACCTTCAAATTGTCGTGATTGCGAGTGCAACGTATTACCTCACCTGCAGTATGTTACCTATGATGAAAGAAACTTTACTATTAATGGAAAGTGTATATACGTCATGTCACGAGATATACTTGACTCGCAAAATCTAGAACACCAATTTCAAGTAAGGATAATTATTATTAAAAACGTTTGTTTCTGTTAACACAAATTTGTATGCAGGTTCTAATAACAAACAGTCCTTGTGAGCACAAACAAGAACAAACGTGTATAGGTGAAGTTACCATCTTATACAAAGGACATAAAATCCATGTTGCGCAAGATATTCACCACAGGACACTAAAACTACTCGCCGATTCTAAAAACATTTCCAGATTTGAAGAAATTTCCGACTGGGCCCAGGTTACACAGGATCCTGTAAAACATTTGAGAATTTTATTGACTGAAATACAAGTTTTGGTAAGATTAATACAGCTATGTCAGTTACCTTCTGTAATTGTTAGAATGCACTGGTTAAGTTATCCACTTGAAGTTGTTTTAGTACCAATCAAATTCGATTAAGTTATACGCTGTTCAAAACAATTATTAACACTATTAAATCAGACAGTTAAAATAGTACCTGCAAATGCTTATATATTCCAACTGCAACATTTTTAAACAAGAAATCGAATGCTTCGCCGCGTTTTCATTAGTATCTGCAAGTTGAAACGCGATCGTCGTTGGAAGGTAGTAACGCGCGTCAACATGCTCTTAGTTACCTACAGTTCAGATTTTTTACTTTCTTGGTTACTAGTGCTGATTTTTAACTTTAAGTGCAATTAAGAAAGTAGGAGCAGCATAATCTGTCTGAATTAGAGGCTTGAAGGGTCATAGGTCAATTGGAAAGTGCACGAACACAGCAAGCTGTTGCCCAAGTGTTTGAGGTGAACCAAAGTGTAATTTTTGAAAGGTTAGGTTTTGAAACTGAAGATGTTTAGCAGAGAAAGGACAAGATTGGTTAGCATCAACAACACCAAGCGACAATCTTTACCTCTCGTAACTTGACGTAGAAATCGAACCCTTAATGTAACCTAGCTTTGAGGTGAGTTTACTACTGCTCCTGGAAGGCTGGTATCAACACAGACAGCCATTCGAATTAGAACCGGGGAAGCACCAAGCAATTAAGCACATCCTCCCCCTTTCCAGGTTACGTCGTTACTACCCTTCACTGTGGACTGTTCATTGCACTGGCTTTCTCCATCCTTGGTTTGGGATGCCAGTCTAGTTCTGACTTCCTATGTTATTGGTCTAGGCTACCCGGTTGGTCGCGGAATTCAATGTTTCCCGAAACCAACCTCCTGGTACCACTGCCACCTCGAGTTTAACCGCTCGAAACTCGCCCAGTTACCCCAGCAACGGGCTTGCTCCCGAGCCCGAGGTACCCAGAGAAACGCATGGGTATCGCGCTTCGTATACCGGAAGGGTATAGTTCCTGCCGCCCTACAGTGTATTCTCCTGTCTACTGCTTTCTTCCACTTTCCTTCCTTTCGCCTTACGCCTTCCGGCTATCTTCCGCCTACTTAGACCTCCTCTAGTCCTTCTTCTTTCTTTTAACGCTTGAGATTTTGAATGTCAGTACCCGTGATAAGGGATCTTTAAGTCCTGGTCCCCCGCCTGGCCAGACGTTTACCTCCCCCCTAAGGGAGTATCAGTTTGTATATGTTGGCGCTGGTCGGCTAGGGACAGTGCTCCGTTTGACTCTACCTTAGGTAATAGTAGAGACTGAGTGGTCACCATAGGATGTGGAGTTGTCCAGTGATACCTGAGAGGCTATGTATTGCGCTTCACGTATCTCTCTTCTTCGTCCGACCTTTGCACACCACAGTGACTAAAGAATCGGGTCTCCACCAGGCTAAGTAAGGACCTACGCCGTTGCCCGCCCAATCACGTACCGTTGAGGCTTTACAAGTCATCTTCACTCCACGCACCTATTTGGAGTCATCGTTTAATGTGGATTTCCTATACACTCCCCTCACTATTGAGGTACTAGTTTGGCGGCACTGGTCAGCCAAGGACAGCACTCCGTTCGACTCTACCTTAAAGTAGAGACCCAGTGGACACAATTGGAAGTGGAGATTTCCTCGTTATGTATCAGAGGCTTTTGTTTTGCGCTTGCCTGCACTTTGGTTCTTCGTTGGGCATCTGCGGACTACATTGGTTAAATAATCAGGTATCCTCCAGGGACCTGGTGAACTACCACCACATTAGGCTGCCACCCGCCATATATCGTTGAGGTTTTATAGGTCGCACACACGCCACTCCCCTGTTTGGCCCCTGTTATGTGGATTTCCTCATGCATCCCCTGTCTTCGTCAGACCTAGGTGGACTGAAAATCCGGGTATCCTCCGTAGTCTTGACTCCACCAGACTAGGTGAGGACCTAGGACTAGCCAACCTAGCCACCAGGAGCATGGACAATAACAAATTGTCTTAATGGACGTCGACCTATCTACCCGAAGACTACTGGTTTGCATTCCACTTACTGCAAATCATAAAACAGCCCGCCGAATGTGGGCACAGGAGTATAGAAATTGGGGCCATAACGACTGGGGATGAATGTTGTTGAGTGATGACTCAAGACTCAACCAGATAATAGTTCTATTTTAATTTGGTGTGGCCCCGAAACACGAAATATTTCTCCGGGAACGACTGTCACAATATGAAGTGTGATGGTATGGGTCGGAATAAGTACTGCAAGTCATACGGATCTTTATTTCATTTAGAATGGTTCTCTTACTGTCCAAAGGTATCTGGATGAGATTCTGCGACCCATTTTTCTAACTTCACGTGTAAATAATGTCGAGGCAAGACCAACTCTAGCTTTGCACCCAAATACCTAACAAAATTGTCAGCTGGTTATGTACAACAATGTTCTTAACGTTGGCAAACGGTGAACGGACAATGATCTCAATAGCCGGCCTATGTTGTTATATTCACATTGTTACATTTTAATAACATTTCCCAATACAGGTCTCTGATGAGAATATGCGGCCAGTGTCGACAATGTCCAAATTATATGAGCAAACACTTTAGCCGGCCATTCTTGTCACTGGTCACGATTCTGTCATTGGCCGTAACGTATATATTTTATGTACAATTTCTTTATTGAACCTGCGACCACTATCGCTACAGTCAGTTACAGGTTGCAGCTAAGAATAAAATTCACTTTTCTACCCATCTCTGGTATAAGCCAAAAACACTAACTTAGCATTTATTTCCACAAAATAAACAAATTCGAGCCAGCATAAAATTAACTAAGCAGTAATTGCTGTTAATTATATAAAAGGCAATAATTAAATGTAATCTTAAATTTTATAATTTAGGTTTCGGTTTATTATCCATCTCTTGGAGTGTCTATCAAAGCCTCTTCATTTAAATTTGGAGGTAAATTAGAAGGTCTTTGTGGAAATTGCGATCGTAATAAGGACAACGATTTCCAAACATTGAAAGGAGCTACTGCATCTAACACAAATGAATTAGCACTCAGTTGGTTGTATGATGGTATCCCTGGAGGTCAAAACGCGGAACTGTGTGCCAATCAAATAGAAGAGCAATGCGAAGAAATACTCCCGCAGTCTGATCCCTGTATACAGTTGGTAAACAGTAAAACATTTGGGCAGGTATGTTACAACAAAAATATTTTGATAGCGGCGTAGAAATACGTTTTTGGAGAATTTAGTTAATTCTAATTTATTAATTTTTAGTGTCATCCAGTGTTATCCCCTAACTTATTCATTGAATGGTGTAGGAAAGATATATGCAATGGTCATCTAAAACATGCGTGCCGTGCCACAGAGGCATATGCTTATGAGTGTGGTCATCATGGCTTCTGCATTGATTGGCGTACTCAGTTATGTCCAGCAAAAGAATGCCCAACTGGTCAAGAATACCAACCATGTGCACCTATGTGTTCCCAGACATGTGAGGCTCTTAATGCGAAGGACACAAAATGCAAAAATGCGCCCATTGAAGGCTGTTTCTGCCCCGAAGGAAAAGTATGTTATCAATCTCTTCGTAATTCGAAACTTAACGATATTTTTTGAAAAATTTAGATGTCACTGAATGATACTTGTGTGGTAAAAGACAGATGTGAACCTTGCGATGATAAGGGCCATTATTCCGGCGATTCCTGGCAGAAAGATCGTTGTACCAAATGCAGGTGTGAAGGAACTAATATTCAATGTGAAACTCAGACTTGCTCAACTATTAACACTATTTGTGAAAACGGATACACCGCGAAGAAAATATCTAAGGAAGATGAATGTTGTGATAAATACACATGCGGTAAGTTATTTAGATGTAGGGACTTTTCAGTTACCCGCCCGCGACACCCAATTCTCAACAAAATGAAGAATTATAGATAGTATTATAGAATTTATATCTAGCGTAGCCATGACAGTAAACTCCCATAGTTTTCTAAAGCATATTTATTTTTATACTAAAAATGTAACCTTAAAAACCTCATTAGGTTAACATGTAATGTAGAAGATTTGAGAATTGATGGATGTATTTATGTAGGTATAGCAGTATAGTTACATCCTAGATAATAAACCAAACCCTTAATTTAATATTTTGTGATTGATTTGATACTGTAGAAGAGAGCCAGTATATCAAAATATATTCAACTGTTGCAGTGCAAACGGCAGAATTATGTGATCCAGAACAAGTAATTCAGTGTGGTCCTGGCCAAATCATGAGCTTAATTAATAAGACGGCTGATTGCAAACAATATGTCTGTAAGTGTATACCAACAGAAGATTGTGAATCTGTGAATAGAACATCTACAACTCTGAAACCCGGTTTTGTCGAAAACATTGATGAATCTGGTTGTTGCCCGATTATAAAACAAGAATGTATTGTTGAACTTTGCCCAAAAGCACCCTCTTGTCCAAATTTCCATGTCATCAATGAACTCCCAGCTGATGTAGGAGAATGTTGCCCAGAATTCCGTTGTATACCTCCCAAGAATAAATGTATTGTTGATCTCTCTTACACTGACGACGAAAAAGGCGGTGAAAGACCAAGACATGAGTTTGAGAAGAAACAAGTAGTACTCAAAGAGGTTTGTATTTAAATAAGATTTGTGTCACTATTGACATTTTGTGATTTGAATTATTTAAAGTATTGAAAATTATTATTTCTTGTGAAACTATGGTGTCAACTGGCCATTGAAAATGTTACGATTCATTAATTTTCTATTCGGGTGCGTAATGTAAGTAACTAAACTATACTAAAATACATTTATTAAGCAGTTATAACTGTTGTGGCTGCAAACCGAATTTTAGTATCCACTTGTACAAGCTAGGCAAATCTAGTCAAAACAGTGCATTTTGTTAGTTATCAACTATGATGCCAAGCAGATCTGGAGAAGTTGTTAGGTGGTCAGCATCACTATGGAGAACGTCTGTAGAAGCACCAGAGGTACTACTGGGCAGCTATCAAAAGAAAGGGGGTTTAAAGTACACCACCACACAACCTTCTTGCTACGCCTACCAGGAGGGACAGATAGGGAAGCCCACGCCAATAATAAAAGAGCAGAATGTTTAAGAATATTGCCACTTTAGCTCAATGCCAGAAAATTTAAATCAATATTAGCCTAGGAAACCGGGCGAGGACAGGATAGAGCAACCTGGAACTAGGAGGATATAACTAAGTCGGGTAGCGCCAATACCTGGAAAGTGAAAATCTGCTGAGGCAATCAGGAAAGCTTGACGGCAGTAACTTATTACGAGGTTGCCATACGACGTATTCTAATGAATTCAGCGTTAGAATTTCGTAGAAGAGATCTGTATAGCAACCCGATTTCAGAGATAATAGCCCATGAGAACTTGAGCTGGAGGATGTGACTATATAGGCTTCCGCCACTACCTTTAGGAAGAAAATCTGCAGAGGTAGCCAGGCAAATTCTACAGTAGTAACACATTAGAAAAGGACCTCGATGATGTATCTATCCGAACTCAACTCCAGAACTTCTACTCATATACCTTCAAGCGATAGATATAAAGAGGCAATCAACTGAGAATCACCGTAGTAATAGGCTAGAAGAGCACCTAGGCGATGTATCTATCTGAACTCAATTCCAGAAGTTGTTAGAAAAAGTCTGTAAACTCAATACAGAAGAACATGAGATGGAGAATGTCTCTACGTGCGGCAGGGAAACTTGCTGATTTGAAAGGTCAATAAAAGAAAAAGTATTTCACATATCGGTTTAATTCTTTTTTTATCGTATTATACACATCCTGAATTTTTGTCTCAAGTGGTTTTAAAAATGACATCGGACAAATGGCGGCCCTCATTAGCGATACACTGATCCACCCGCTTTTTGAAGTTTCGTTCCACTCTTTCGAGCATATCGGGAATGTTGGCGATGGCTTGGCGAATGTTGTCCTTCAGGCGTTGCAGGGTCCGTGGTTTGTCATTGTAAACAATGGATTTGAGATATCCCCATAAAAAGAAGTCACAGGGAGCCAAATCGGGAGAGCCCGCCGGCCACAGTACGTCACCTCTCAAGGAGATGAAGCGCTCGTGGAAGTGTTCCCTCAAAAGTTCCATTGAAGTTCTCGCTGTGTGTACCGTGGCTCCGTCCTGCTGGAACCATACGTCCCCAAGTTCCATTTCTTCAAGTCTTGGGAGAAAAAATGCCTCAATCATTTCTCTGTAGCGAACTGCATTCACAGTAACAGTGTGTTCTTCTTCCTCGAAAAAGTAAGGCCCAATTATCGCAACTCTCGACAATGCACACCACACAGTAAGACGTTCACAATGAAGTGGCTTCTCATGAAGTTCACGGGGATAGGCACCACTCCAATAACGCATGTTCTGTTTGTTTACGCAGCCGGAAAGGTGGAAATGGGCCTCATCACTGAAAAACACGAGGGCGTCGTGAGGCAAGTTATGGAGCGCTTCACATGCAGTTTGGCGAGAAACAAAATCGCGTTCACTGAGCTCTTGCACCACAGCAAGTTTGTAGGGATGAAACTTGAGTTTGTCGTGAAGAATTCGTCTCACAGTGCGATCAGAAATCCCCATAGCACCTGCGTGTTTGCGCGCCGAACGCCGGGGAGAGCGCAAAAACGACAGCCTCACCCTCTCGACGTTTTCTGGGGTTCTGGAAGTCCGTTGACCTCCAGGCCCTTTTTTTGCCACACTGCCACTTTCCCTGAATGCGTCCACCCACGAAACGATCGATTGCCGGCCAGGAACGGGACCCGCGGAATGAATATTGAACCGAGTTCAGAAGGCACGTTGGGTGGCGACCACCGAACGGCCATTGGAAAAGTAGGTGTCGACGGCGAACGCACGCTCCTTCTTTGTCCAACGCATGACGACAACTGGCTTGAGCGGTAACAAAACCACAGTATACAATCAGTATACTGTGACAAAACTTCAGGACCCCCTCTTTTGAATGATACCCTCCCTACCCCTTTCTGACCACGCCTCGCTCATTGGCGCCAAATTCAAATCAGCAAGTTTCCCTGCCGCACCTTGTATAAAGAGGTAGACAACGGAGGACAAGCGTATTAATAGGCTAGAAGAAGACGTGGGCGATGTATCTATCCGAACTCAACTCCAGAAGTTCGTAGATAAAGTTTATATATGCGTTATAATAGTACATGGTCTGGAGGATATCTCAACGTGGGCTCTACCTTCAAGAGGTATAGATATACAGAGGCAACAAGCTAGAAGAGGACCTGGGTGATGTATCCATCTTCTTAGAAAAAGTTTACATAGGTAACCAAGTGACCCCAAAGCCAATAAAACAGGAGGAAGGCTATCTCTACGTAAACTTTGAGCCAGTATCTGCAGTTAAGAAATTACCAGAGGCAGTAACAGACTAGAAGAGGAGGACCCAGCACAATGTATCCAGATGAACATTTCAAAAACAAATCTACATAGGTCATACAAGCTAAGAACCAATAATGCACAAGAATAGGGCTTGAGGAATGCAACAGTTCTTTCAGGATGCCATCTAGTTAGTCAGAGTTTCGGCATCAAAACGTAGGGTCAACGCTAGTAAATGACTGAAGAATATCCGCGTCATGTGCTCTTAACCATTTCTTTTTAAATGGTTTTAAAGTTTACATAATCAGAACACTACATCCTTTTTCTTTTAATAGGCTGGTGAGAAATGGCATGACGGCCCTTGCAGAGAATGCCAGTGTATTGCTTCATTAAGCGGAGATTACCATGACGTGTGCACCGTTGCTGAATGCCCTATATTGACTGAATTTATTGATCACGAGGATTACGTTTTAAAACCACAGCATGTAGTTGGTCAATGTTGTGCTACCATTAAAAAAGTGGCTTGTAAGTACGATGGGCAGTCATACAAAGTGGGAGAAAAGTGGTCCGTTGATCCGTGTACTGCATACGTATGTACTGAAAATGCATTTGACATCCAGAAAGTAATGCAAATTAAATCTTGTAACACTAAATGTGACCGAGGATGGGAGTACCAACCAGCCTCACATTATTCAAAAGAATGCTGTGGATTATGCAAGCCTGTAGCTTGTGTAGCAAATGGTATTGAATATAACATTGGAGAGGAATGGACATCGCCAGATCATTGTACTACTTATTACTGCTCAAGTATAAATGGCTCTGTAAGTTTATAATTATACCAGATATCTATAAATGATTGTAGGGACTCATATAACTGGAAATTTAACGTAAAAAAATTGTTGCCACCTTCATCCTGACGCTGACTACAACTGACATGTGATTTGAGGTTAAGAATACTTTGCATGATGGGTGACATTGACAGATTGACAATGTTAAATGATAAATGTCAGACTGATATGAGAAAAAAAGCAACAACTTAATAAATAAGCAAATATATACTTATTAAATTTATTAAAGTCAAGCTAAAATTATAATTTTTTATATTTTTTTGCCAATTATGTCCCTACAATCACATATGGACACAGAGTAATCATTATGTGTTAAGCATTTTTTAAAATTCTTTTTGTAGGTTCAAATTACATCTGTTGTGGAAAACTGCACTGGATTGTCCGATGAACTATTAAAGGATTATGATGTGGAAATAATCACCCAAGAAGACAAGTGCTGCAAGAGTCAAAAAATTGTAGGATGCAAAGATGGAAACAAAGTTTACCAGGTAAACATTTGATAGTAGTATTATTAGAATGTGGTTTCTTACACCTAAAATGTATGTAGAAGGGACAGACATGGCGCTCTTCAGATGGTGATAAATGCAAAAACATTACCTGCACTGAAAACAAGTTGGGTCAAATTATCAAACAAGAGTCAGTGGAAACATGCAACACAAATTGTTTGATGGTGAGTGATTTAAATTCGTTTCTTTTCAAGAGGAAGATCTTTAAAGTTTTTTCTAACTATATCTTTTAAATGCTTGACGATATACTAATATTAATATTCAGACTACACTTAAAGCAGAACATTTGCTCTTAATGATCTGTTATCTTTTATTGATTATTTTAAGGTTGAAAATACAGGAAACTAATTTGAAAGCTTAGGATTTTCCCTTAGAAAGTATTGTCAATTATTTTAGGGTTGGAAATACAAAGAATCTGATTCACAATGTTGCGGAGAGTGTGTGCAAATGGACTGCGTCGTGGACAACCAGTTGAAACATCAAGGTGACAACTGGACTTCTTCCGATGGTTGCACCACTTACTTCTGCGATTCTCTGGGAGATCAATTAACTGTTCTCAGTGAACAAGAATTTTGTCCCAATGTAGATAATTGTCCACTAGAAAACATTTACAATAAGGGATGTTGCAAACAGTGTAACTTAACTACTGGAGCTCAAGGTAAAATCGTACAAAAATTGTTTCTGAATAAATGAACGTGTTTTTATTACAGTGACTTGTAATATCGAAATAGTTGATCCAAGTAAAACAATTGGCTTAATATTGTTCAAGCATGAGGATTATGGAGAGTGCATAAATACAGATCCCTTAGAAGAATTTACTGAATGCCTTGGAAATTGCAAATCATTCACATCCTTCAATTCTGGTGAGCACTTATACAGAGTGGTTTAGACTTCACATATATGCAGTCTCACTATATTGTATACAGGGTGTTCACACTAATATTAACTAGCTAATTTCCCCGAAACTTTAAAAGAAATTCAAATTCGTTCATGAAGGTGTGATGTATTACGTAAACTTAATTTTTTAGCTTGGTGAGCCCTTTAGAAAAGTTTATGTTATGTATAGTTAGATGAACCCCAACAAGGAATGACAATAGTGGGTAGCTAGGGTATTCCCCAGACAATGTTTTGTTACATATAGTTAGGGGCATTCCAGCAGCGTATATAATTGATGCAGAGTCCTTCAGAAAATCGTAACTTAGATATAGTTTGGGGAATCCTAGCAGAGGATGTGTATATCATGTAGCTAGGATATTTCCCGAATAATTATGAATGACGGAAAAAGGTGTCACTATAGACGTTTGTTTATGGTTTCAATTGTTCTTATAGCGGTATGAAGTCGAGCTATGTTTTGGAGAAAGCAAACAAAACTTTGTCTTCTCTTCCGTTTGTTCCTGATCGCCTACTTAAATTTGTCGCGCAAAAGTATCGAATAATAGTCTGCATTAATTGAACGACGTTCTGTAAGGAAAACAACAAGAAATTTAAAAAAATGTTGCCAGGACTTTACCAGCTAACTATACAGTTTTTGTTTTCTTTGGCTTTGGGGATGTGGTGTGACACCACTGCATTCTTGTCCTTTTTGACTCGGAAGTAAAATTATGTACCCAGGTTTCATTAGTTGTCAAAATCTTAATATTCAACTCCTTCCCTCTTATACCGCTGCAGTAAATAAGAAGCGAATTGCAAACTATTTAACTTGTGTTCATCGGACAACAAGCGTGGAATCCACCTGGCACTCACCTTACCTTTAGCCTGTTTTTTACGATCGTTTTCAACACTTCCGATACTAATTTCTAAATTCTGAGAAATTTGACAACTGTTACCCGTCTGTCTTGCTGAATAAGGGCTTTAAGTTTTTCTTCATTTTCACAATTAATCAAAGCTGTTGATCATTGGATATATTTTCGGAAAATTTCTTACACGAGTTATCCCGTCTCTAGATTTCAACAACTCAAGCACCCGACTTTTAAAAAGACATTGATCGCCTTATTATGCTCGCATCTTGTAACATTTTTAATCGAATTTACGTCTTAATTTGTAAGAAATTGGATTATTGTGCGCTGTTCCACACTAGAATTAACATAGTTTCCGACATCGTAACTGTATCTGTCAGAATAATATTATAACGAAACAGTTGCTAATGTATATGTTAACAAGACTCACGGCCAACCAATATATTATTTAAGTTTTAGAATTGTCTTCTGATGGCATTTTAATTTAAACATTCCTGTTTAAATTTGAACACTCCTCGAAATTTTACCTTGCAAAGGCTATAAAATAAAAACTACGTGCCGTGCGCACAGTTTACTGGGAATTTTTTTAATGAAGAGCGATCAAAACAAAATAGATCATAGCAGGCCGTGCATTTGAAAAAAAAATTGTCGTTACTCCATGGTTATGTATTCGTGTGTCTAACTTCACGCTATTTTCGAAATAAGATCAGGTTATGAAATATCAGTGACAATACATTAAATTGTAAAAATGTAATTAGTTACTTCACAATAATGCTTTTTACTGTAATACAAAAAGCATTTACGGTTTGAGCCTATTTTTGTCACAGCCCATGGCAGTATTTAGTGAAGTTATTAAGTTTTTATGCCTTAATGTTTTGTTATTGACGTTTCATAACCTAATCTTATCTAATAGTGTGAAGTTGGCCACGCGAATACATAATCATGGAGTTACGACATATGTTTTTAAATTCACCGCCTGCTCCAGTTTATTTTTTTTTCTCTACGACTATAATATAATGTATTCGTCACATATACCTTTTTAGTTGAAGAATGATACATATTCTCCATTGCCGTTGGATTCTGTAAAAAACGGTGGGATAATGAATCAGAATCCAATGGGCGTGGCATGTTGCGCTTGGATCTCCTACTTGTTTTTGAAGTAACTGTCAAAAACAGTTTTAAATTTTCATATTCGTAAAAACAGTAAGAACAAGGTATGAATAATTCAGACAGCGAAAACGCTGAGATGTGTTTGCCACCAGAAATAACGGAAACCGCGAAAACGACGTGTAATTTACTGCCGAGGAAATCGCAGAAACAGTACACATGGCATAAAATCGTTGTGGCTAGTGAACCGATATACGTCCATCTAAAGCAAAAGTTTTATTATACTGATTCGGACCAAAAATTGTAACTTCCTATGAAATAGTCGTAGAGAAAGTATGGTCTCCTACTCGTGTAGAATAGCTATTATTCACTCGGATGATTCTGTCAGAATTTTCAACCTCGAGAATAATAGCTGTCATTCTACACTCGTTGAAGAATATACTATTAATCACTCTTTATAACCAAAATATTGATCTAAATTCTGTGTAAACTCCGATATTAAATTATTTTAAATCCTTTCACAGCAACTGGTCAACACGAATCAGTGTGTTCATGTTGTCAGGCTACAGCGTACAAATCTTTGAACGTTTATTTACAATGTCCACATGGGAAAGGTTATGAGCATCGTATTTCCATGCCGTCTAATTGTGGATGTGAAGACTGCATCGCTAATAAACCAAATGATCTGCTTAGTAAAACTGGTGGGAAAGTTGCAAAGAGACAAATAAGATATGGTTAAACCACTTCATAAATTTTATAAAGTAAATTGTGCCATTTGATTTACAATTATATTTGTAGTGAATAGTTATAGATGCTTAATAAAGATGTAAAGTATGTTGTGTTTGTGATATTTGAAGCTGTTGTGTCACTGGAATATAAGTACATTGTAACTCGGAGCAAAAGTTTTTATTTATGTTAACAGTTAATGAAACACACCGTGTAAACGCATTACACAATTTGTAATTAATAAAATACAAAGGTAAAGAACGCTCTGCACTGGCATTAAAACCAGCCTCGGAGACGATCCTTGCCCGCACGCCGCAAGAGCTACATTCTGAATAATATTCTTTTACTAAAATATTAACAAACACTTCAATATTTCGAGCAGGCCGTCTCGCAGACCGTTTATGGGCGTAATTTATGATGTAATGTGATACGTTCCTGGGACTTCATAATTCCAAGAATCAGACCGAAATCTTTTGTTATTGACTTTGCGCTAACATTTATATGTTGTATAAGGATTTTTAAAGAGCAGACTGGTACAAACTAGGGCGGGCATCAAACAACTACACCCAATAATATGGGACAGACATAACAAAAAATACAAAAACTATAATACCTATACAACATCTTAGGGCTAGTGTAGTGACATAGGGATCCAAGAATTGGGTAATAATCACCAAATATAAGAGTAAAATAAATGCCACAGAACTGGAGTATTGGCGCAGATGCTGTAGAGTGACTAGGTGAGAAAGAATTAGAAATGAAGAAATTAGAAGAAAAATGAAGGTAAATGATACGTTAAGCCATATAGATGAACTACTGACGGTTATATTTAACGCAACGTTCTACGTATAGAATACTTTCCACCCCACTTGATTGTATGATCTAAGACTCTAAGCTGCAAGTTGTTCTTGTTAATTGGACCACATATTCTTTTAAATGAGTATAGCATGTTCTTTTCTTGTTTCTCGTGTGCGTATTTCTGATTCCTATAGCAGTACTGGTTTGAATAACAATTTATGTATTTTAATCTTGATTTTCCGAGATATATTGTGTAAACTGATTACTGATACTGTTTTGAAGTTCTCAGTAGCAAATTCTGGTCAGTAATATTCTTTCATCGTAATTCATGTTTGCTGTTATTTTGTTTGTTCGTGGCCCCAGTGGGTAAATTCTTGGACTACTTCGATGCTATATATATCTCTAGCTAAACAGACAATAATACATCTTTATTGGAGTTCGCTCTCTTATTCATTTTAAGCTAATGTTAGGGTCGACCTTAAGGGGGGCGAATAAAAACTGCTTAATTTTCAAATTTTAAATACGGTTGCAACGCTTCTGCATTACATGTATGTAGTTCCTGGGTAAACAAACAGCGGATGTGATCAGACTCACTGGCGGCGACAGGCAGGTGACATGCAACAGATAATAAAACACAGACTTACTGATCTGTCAATAAATGTTGGGCAGTTGTACTCACCGGGGGTCCTCCAGCCCCCTGCCCCTGGATTGGAACTCGAACAGGATACGGATGTTCATCTGTCGGCTAACTGCTGTGGCCGCTGTCATTCGTAGTCGTACAGTAATAGCCATTTGTAGGCGTACATTAAGTGCCATTTGTGGGCGTACAGTAAGTGCCATTTGTAGGCGTACAGTAAGTGCCATTTGTAGGCGTACAGTAAGTGCCATTTGTAGGCGTACAGTAAGTGCCATTTGTAGGCGTACAGTAATTTCGATCATTATGCATATCTTCTGGTGCGCTAATCCTCCAGA
>JABXWE010005756.1:0-33826 GCA_014611495.1 Limonius californicus | reverse complement strand
CAAACAGCTTTTATTCCTATCGCCTTCTACTATTAAGAAAATAAAATCCTTAAAAGCATTCATACTCATATCTTCCATGCAATACCAATATAAACTTGGAAGGGAAATAAAGTTTAGTTATTGTTTCAAATAGATTAATAATTTAATTTGACTTTGGGGGATACAGAATAAAGTAACAATACTAGCAAAAAAAGAGAAAATTTGGTGGAAGAAACTGTATCTAATAAAAGTTTATTTTAATATCTACAGGGTGATTCTAAATGTGCGAAAAATATTAAACACATGTAGCTGTGGTTATCTAACCTCTAAATCACCTAGTAATTTCTTCTAATTTTGCCCCAAAACGATATATAGAGCTTCAAGGTTTTGTACACCAATAATAGTAAATAACTTTGTTCTTTCTTGTCCGATTTTGATAAACTTCATGGTTTTGAATAGCCAAGAGTTTAAGCTTAGTTGTTATCTTGAAAAATGTGCAATTCAATGTGAAATATTGATGCAATTTGACCCAGAAGTGAAGGGTTGGTTTAAAACTTTGTAAATTAGGGTATATCTTGAAAACGCTAGTTTTTTTACAGTTTTTGAACTAGTCTTCTATTTAAAAAAAATAAATATTTACTTTATTTTCCAAAATTTAACTTTCGAATAGAATTGCAGTTTGAATACATACACCTAATTTCCAAATTTTTAAACCAAATTTTTCTCTTCTGGGTCATCTTTGATCCACTTTGCACAGTCAATTATATATTACTCCTGAGTGGAAATTAAGATTGGACTGTTAACTGGAGATTAGTAAAATAGGATAAGAAACAAGAACGTTATTTACATTTTAGTGAATTGATGTAGAAAGCTTTGAACTCCCTATATTTAGAGTCACCCTGTATAACCTTTCAAAACATTTCAATTGAATATTGTAGAATTATAAATTCGCTCCCCTAGTTACCAGAAATGCGTTCAGTCTCCAGAGAACAACCGAAAGTGTGGGTGATTTTTTACTGTCGGTTTGAATAATGCATAATGCGGTTAAATTTAAATGTATTGGATGTGTTGCCTTTCGCTGATCGTTTTTCAGCTCTAAAAGCGATGTTGCTAATAAGCGTCGCTTATCTCGAGTTTTTACAAAGCAACAGATCAAAGGTTTGCATATTTCACAAATTAGATAAACATTTACCAAACTGGATAACTATGGATGAATAATTTTGACATTTGACTTTGATAAGAAAATATCTTTGTTTGTTTGCAGACGAAAAGTCTGGTGCAGCTCTTTATTTTAACTTCCCTGTACATTTCTCATACAGTAAATAACAACAGTAAGTACTACTAAAATGTCGTACAAAATACACCGATAACCTCTTCTGCTGCCCCTAATTTCGTCAAGTCGAACGTGGAGGCAGCAGAAGAACACATTGACATCTGCCCTACATCTTACCACTAAGACTTATCCGAAAGTTCTTCTAATATCTAAGCTTCGGGTTTACAATTTGCAATCTTGGGTTTGAGCAATGCGTTCGGCAATGGGTTCGCGGGGTTCCAATTGTTTAGCAGGAGAAGTAAAAACAGCTGAATGTAATAAAGTGTCTAAAGTATGTTCATCTCCGTTACAATACCTGTTGGTGCTTCTCCGAATTATACAGGGCAAAATTTGCTTAAACTCCTTTCGAAAGTTCTCGTTAAGCCAAGCGTACAGAAAGGGGTTATAACAGGTCGAAGAGACGGCCATGGAATGCGTGAGAAAGAAAAACAAGTGGAAATAAATTCCGAAGTCGTAAAAGTCGTTGATTACGTTGATTAGGTTTAATGGGAACCAACAGACCCCGAATATAGTAACCATCGCAATCAGCATTCTATTAGTCCTGCGCTTTTTCTCCCTGTCCGCCTCTTCCCTTCTCGCACTTTTGCTCCCCGGCTTCGCTTTCGCCCGCTGGTTCAGTCTCTGCGAGATCTTCAAATAGCAATAAGCTATGATGCAGAAGGGTATCACGAACTGCATAATTAGGGTAAAGCATCCGAACGCCCTCTCCAAGTTGTCGATCGGCCATATTTCTTCGCACACTTCGCGCCCTTTGTGCATCTCCATCTGCATGTAAATGCCGTAGGGCAACGTCACTAGCAGCGAAAACACCCAAATACCGAACAATATTATAAAGCACGTCGATAATTTCATTCGTTGCCGAAGGGGGTGCAGAATCACGAAGTATCTGTCGATCGCTATAGCCGTAAGGGTTAAAGTCGACACGTAGACACTTGTAGCTTGTGCGTAAGGAACTAAATGGCATATAACCCTTCCGAATATCCATTTCCCGATAAATGTGTACAGGGGCGTGAAGGGCACAGCCAGAATGCATAGAAGAATGTCCGACAAGGCCAAGTTCGTTATAAACAAGTTCGTCACCGTTTGCATGGCCCTGTTCGAGTACACGATGTAGCAAACCAAGATATTCCCGAAGAGTCCAAGAAAAAATATAACGGCGTACAGGACGTAGAAAACGACTTGGACCATAACGTGATTAGTAATGTCATCCTGCAGTCCTTCCATTGTACTGTTAGTCGCCGCCATTTTAATTTTTAATTATCTGAAACGAAGGTACAGTTGTTATACGTTTATAAAACCCGTCACATTGGTTTAACTAGAATTAATTACACAACTTTAACTTCGCAACTTTAACTCTTGTAACCATTCGGCGTGTGGCTGCCAATGCAACTGCTGAATTTCAGCTGAATTCATAATTATTCGGAGCACGTCCAGTGCAGTTTCTTAGGTAAATCCGAACCTGCACGGTTTACAAAATCGCGGCTGTCATAAATGTTAAACCGCGAGAAGTTGAAAGTTTTGTAAGGAGCTGGCGTTAGCCTACTAAAAAGCCTGCGCTGGATGTTATTTTTGCCAACGAGTTTGTTTAAATCATCGCCTCATTCGTATGTGCTAATGGTCTGTGACGTAGTAGCAGTTATCACTTGTTATAGTGATAATAACGCTGTATGAAAATCGAGGACGCACTGTTGTTCAAACCGATCGAACGTTTAATAAGTTGCCTAAGGGACAGCTATCGGTAAAGGTAGATAAAGCCGACATACTATAGCCTTTCCATTACATCTTGTTGGAAGCTCCCTCTGTTTACTTTTTCCAATAACGTAATCATATTAGGTATAAAAAATTGAACACTAGATATCGAAATCAATTTAAGGGCCAGATTTACAATTTTCTAACATATTTATTCGCCGAAAGCGTATTTTACGTATACTCAAGTTGCTCTTAGTCTGCGTGCACGTCATCAATTACTTGTTATTTAGTATTAATAGTGCCAATTCCAAAAAAACTAAAACATTCAGATCATTTTGTTAAACTACGGAGTAAAATCATGTTTATTCGTAATGTAGTTGTAACAGATATGATTTTGATGTTTTATATTTGATACTTTCTGTGTAAAATACGAAATTACATATAAACTAGGGATTTTGTTTCCTTCAAGTGTGCACCCTGATTTTTATGTTCACATGTCGCTCTGAAAAGGAGTTCGTGTTATGTGACATACAGTTTATGATTTAATTTTCTTTCTTTGCTGTATAAAAAATTGATCTTTTCAGAACAAAGACGTATACCTTCTTTATTAACTTAAGTGTTACTTTCTGCGAGTGTGTCGAGTGCTTGAGGGAAATATAACCTCGAAACATAACCGCTCTTCCGCGTAAATCGAAAGAGCTTATTGCATCGCTGCTAAATTATTTTGAACGAGAAAGAGACAACGGTGGTCCGTTGCTTCCTCTAAAGGCTGAGAGAGAAGTATGTGTATTTATATTTTTGAGCTCATAATTATTGAAAGATGACTGATCATGGAATTATGGTTTGATTGTTATCTTCAGAGAGTTGCTGCTGATTTAAACATAAGTTTGAGAACAGTGAGTGGTATTTCACAAGCCGTTGCATCGGGTGAACCCCTACAAAGACCCAAAGCTTCCAGGTTTCGGAAAAAACTTGTTAAGAATATCGACCATTTTGATCAAGTGGCCATTGGAAATACTGTATACGATATGGTTAAGAACAGTAAGTGTATTTAATGATCTTGCAGTTACATTTTGATATATAATATAAACTTACACAATATGTTACCAGAGCAACACTCTTCCAAGTTTTAAGACAAAACGATATCTTTCATGGTGGAATTACCCATATTTGGGGAATTGCCAAGCAGTATTATAATAAACACGTAGGAAGAGAAGGTTGCGGCGTTGAAAAATGTCTACAAATGTGGAAAAAGACGTTCGATAGTGTAACTCCGCAAGTGTGGCAAGATACTGTCAACCATACCAATGTGGGGGCAAAAGAAGGTTGGGTTTGATCGAGAAAACATAGCTCCAGTAATAATAAATCTAGATGAATCTGAGGACGAACACGGTAGTAATTTTGAAAATGGCAGCGATTTTAAACAAGAATAAAAATTTAGAAACTTACATCGTTATAAAATATATAATATGATAACATACGCCGGCGAGAGCTGGACAATTAGGAAGAAGGACGAGTCTAAAATTAATAAATAATAAAACTTCAAGGTCAAATCCCACATAAAATATAATATATGAAAAAATTATTTAGTAACGTTTTCGGGACTACTGTGGCCCATTTTCAACTAAAAAAGGAAGCCCAAATCAACAATGGTTAAAGTAAAACTTAACAGTACTCACCACAAATTCTTTAAATATTCAAAAATTTAAACATTCTTAAAGTAAAAAACTTCTCATATAACGAACAGGGAAATGCATTATCCAAATCAAAAATCAATTCGTAAATATAAATAAATCGTAAGTAAAGAGGGCAAAAGCCCCTCACATGTTGTAAACTAGTTTGAATTTAAACAACAAGAAACCCCAACGAAGGGGATTAAAACTCATAATTAAGAAATTTTCGGGAGCGACACAACTACATGAGTGAACCCAAAATGGAGGTACACGAACAATTACTATGTCAAAAAGCAAAAATGACCTATAAAATTCGGCGACAGCGCCATCTAGTTACAAAAACTTGAAATACAGCTTAAGTGTTAATACAGAAAGGTGAGAAACTTGGGTAACCAACTTAACTAAAGTAGATATACAAATCTTGACAAAATGCTTTAAAAATTAAAAACTGATCAAAAGCGAGACCCATGAGAACAAGATTAGCTATTTAAATTATTAAAAATATATGGAACTTGATTAAAAGTGATCTCATTAAGTAAAAGGTCAGGGTTATCTTTATCCACTGCCTTGTTAATTTCTAATATTTCAAGTAAATTCATTCTAAGGCCTTTATTACAAAAGTGTAAAACCTCTATACCAGTATTATGATCGAAAACATGATTGTAAGATACAATGTGTGAAGCAAACGAGGATTTAAAGTCAATATTAGGGTCAACGTTGATTAAATTATTCTTAATAATCTTTTTGTGTTCATTCACTCTAATATTTATGGATCTGCCTGTTTGACCAATATAAAAAGCAGGGCAACTGTTACATTTAATCTTATAAATACCTGATCTAGAAAGAGGTTCTAGGAGGTCTTTATTATGCACAAAAAGTTTATTTAGATTTCTAGGGACAGAAAAAGAAATTTTTATGTTATAAGCTTTAAAAACATTACTAAGTTTCAGAGATGTGTGTCCAAAAAAAGGCATAGAAAAATAAGAGGTAGAGGGACTGGTATTATTGATATCAAGGTTGGTCGATTCTCTGAGGGAGAAAGACCTTTTAATTTTATTGAACAAGTGGTTAATGACATCTGACGGGTAACCATTTTTAAAGGCTATGGAGTGAATAATTTTCAGTTCATTATCAAAATCTTCTTTTTCTAAGGGAAAAGAGAATAGTCTATGGAAAAAGTATCTAAAAGAGGCTAATTTGTGGCAAAGAGGGTGAAGAGACTCATAAGGAATGGCATGATCTGTGGTGGTGGGTTTTCTATAAATACCGAATTTTAGCTGATTATTGTGACGAGAGATTAAAATATCCAGGAAAGGTAACTTGTTGTCCTTTTCAATTTCTACAGTGAACTTAATATTAGGGTGTAGGTTATTAAGGATATCTAAACAATGGGCGAGGTTCTCTTTGGAACCATTGAAAATGACAAAAATGTCGTCGACATACCGTCTCCAAAAAACAAAGTGATTAGATAACACCGGGTTGTTGAAGATAAATAATTTTTTCATATATTATATTTTATGTGGGATTTGACCTTGAAGTTTTATTATTTATTACACCTATCCCATTATGAGAATAGTGAACATCAACGATTTTATCTAAAATTAATGCTATGGGAATGAAACACCTCAGGAAAATGGCAGGAAAAGCTAAGTGGGACAGAATAAAAAATGAAGACATAGACATAACTAAACAGGAACCAATAATGAGATAATAAAAATGAAGCAAATAAACTGGTATGCACACATAGTAAGAATGGAACCCAACAGAATAACAAGGAGAATATTGGAAGTGGGAAAACCAATCAAAAAACAAAGAGACAGACCCAGAAGAAAATGGTTGGAATAAATCAAAGAAATAGGGGCAGAAAGGGGAGTGACAATGGAGGAATTGAAAACAATAGCGAGGGACAGGAAAAGATGAAAAAAATGGGTACAGGACTAGAGACCGCCATCCGACGCCCGAAAGGGCACTAAGGATTAGAGAAGAAGATGAAGAAGGCATCGCTATAATAAATGTACATGTTATACTTGAGTTTTAAATTTTGGATGAGCATGCTGGAGGAGAAAAATAAACGAAAAAAATAGAAGAGTAATACAATTTGTTTCCGGTACTAAAAAAAATAATTTCAACGATAAGGACCTTTAATGGATAAATGTAAATAAAAATAAACTGCATTAAATTAAATGTAACTGATTATTATTATTATTATTATTGAAAATAAATAACTCGTTCAGGATCATTTTGGATAAAGAAAATTTATTAAAATGTATATCAATATTTTGATTCTAAAAATGAATATGCAACCAAACAAACACTCAACGTGTTTGGTTACATACTATCATTTTTTCGTTGTATAAACGTACTAAGGTGTGACGTCACCACATAACTGATGACGTGCAGGCAGACTAAGGGCAACTTGAGTTTAGCAAATAAACACAGCAGAACTTAGAACTTAGAGCCTGATTTGTGAATGTTCTAGGTCATTTTGACCATTTACCGTCTCATGTCAAACCATGATTAATTACCAAGCAAGTTTACACAAATCTAAATTACATTTAAAATAACTAATCTAATTTACACTGTTAAAAACAAATAATCTCTAATTTAGTTTAGTGTAAACACTACTTGAAACCGACTTTCTGCAATTGGTTGTGTGACGAAAAAAGGGAGGAGTTAGCGCTAAGACATAATAGAAAGGCAGAAGCACAATATACATGCAAAAACAGAAGCACAAATCAACTTTAAAATTAGTTTCACAATCTATACTACGTTCACGTTTTGTTTGCGTCTGGGTCGGCCATTAAAATCTAAAACTTGTGTGTGTAAATACGGTTCTGTGTAGTGTTACTTACGTTTTTGAATTGATGTTATAATTTATGACAGAACCCACTTATTGTCAGTGCCAGAACTATAACAAGGGAACAAATATTAGAATGTACTAAACATGCCTAGAATGATATATGTAAAATGGGAACTATAGGAAACGAAAGTATGTAATGATAATTAGTAAAAGTTCCTATAAACATAGTCTCAAAAAATCGTTTTAAGGTAGCTACGACCTTTTACAGGGTAAATGAAAAATGTGGTTTCGTTTCACCACAGCTACTACAAAAATACAATACTAATGAAACTTTGAAAACTTAATATTAGGTGGCGTTAGAATGATATTGCTACACGATTCATAAAGGTAAGTATTGGCGGGGGTGCGGGATGGTTTCCATTTTAACTTTTTCAGTTTCAATGGTTTTAAATGTGAGTCCCATATTAGAAAATATTGGACAACTTTAGCTAAAAAAGGTACTCTTGTTGCAAGTCGATCCAATCGTTTTTCAGATATTTGAACTAAAAAGTTTTATTGCTATTAATTTTATCACAATAATTTAATTTTTGTATAATAAACACGGGCATGAAAGGGTATTGCTTTTAAAATATAGCACAAACACGTTAATTCCTTCTTCTTCTTCTTCTGTATATAAGCCAATGGCCTGTTAATTACCTACCCCAGAGTAGGTTCTGTGAGCCCTCTTTGCACGTATGCCGGGCAGGCGTTAATTCCGAATGGCAATATCTTACGAGATTTTTCTCCTACGCCTGTGCTGCGCGTTTAGACTGCCACAGACATAGAGGACCTACAGCTTAACGTGGCCTCCGAACCACGGGAAGTGGAAACACTTCTACTCCAGAGAAAATTTATTAGGCAGAATACATAGATGGTTTGCAATTGCCTTGCGAGGGAGAACGTCGTTAAAAATACAATATATCGGTTCTGGAAATTGAAGCCAGAACCTTCAGCGTAAAAGTCTAGCCCACGGCCGCCTCCAAATGGCACCGACTTACTTTTATAAAGTAGACGTACTTTTTTCACCGTTAATGATCAAGGAACTTTAATGGATTGCTGCATTGGTAAGCCCTCAAACTGTCTGGTTTACCCTGCAAAGTCAGTTATCGTATCATGTCCAGACAGTCCAAGCATTAAGTCCAGCTGATTATTTAGCACCAGTAATCTTTTTTTCAATAGTTACTTTAGAAAAATGGCCGAGGCTCGAAACTTTATATCCAATTTTTGATACCTATATTAATTGTTGGTTAAATGGACAACCCTTCCTCACTTTTCCAGATAAATTAGGCAATATTGAATAATGTTCGTGAGCGAACTTGTATGGGACGAAGAGGAGCGCTTGGTTTTCAAGATCACCAGATGTCAACCCGCTGGAGTTTCACTTGTGATATCATCTGAAATGTATGGCCAACTGATAACGAATAACAACTTCGAGATATTATACAGTCATGTGTTCGAATAATAAATAATCCAGGAATATTTCAAAGAGTGGTGTATTTCGAAATGAACGGAGGCCATATGGAACACCTATTGTGAAAGTTTAACAATTAATTAAATTAATAAGAAACCCATCTTTTTCAGACATGAAAACTTTTTAAAAGATTTTAATAATAGATAGAATATACCTATAATCATACTGGAAAAATTTACAAAAGATGTAGAACGTGATTTATATGGAACACAGAAAAATATTTGGAGGATTTTACAAAACCAAAAACGAGAAATAAGTGAAACCATACAAATCAAGAACAACAATGGATTGAACATTTCCAAGCGCTATACATGGAACCAGGAAGAGAACATAGAAATATGAACCAACCAAAGAATGACAATAATCAACCAAGAAACATAACACTAGAACAAACTACACAAGCCATAAATAAACTAAAGAACAGTAAGTCATCTGGTCCGGATGGTATATGAACTAATAAAATATGGCGGACAACCCTTAAATACACACATACATAAATTATTTAATAGAGTGCTAGAAGAAAAAAAATACCCCTAGAATGGAAGAGAAGTTTCACTATCCCTATATTTAAAAAAGGAAATAAGGAATTAGCAGAAAACTATTGAGGTATCACATTATTAAACTCACTCCTGAAACTACTTACATCATTAATCAAGAACCACTTACAAGAAACCATACTCATAGAGGAAGAACAGCAGAGTTTCAGAAAAAACAGAAACACACTAGATGCGATATTTATGCTGCGCCAGATGGTGGAAAAATCAATAGAATATGACAACCCCATGTATCTATGTTTTGTGGACCTCAAAGGAGCGTTCGACCGAGTCAGAACAACGGACATTATTGACATCCTTCATGAAGAAAACATATCGCAACAAATAATAGACACCTTAAACGATATTAACACAAACAACACAACTGAGGTAGCAACAAATAAAGGTTACACAAACCCCATAACTATAAATACAGCAATACGACAAGGTGACTCGCTTAGTCCATTCCTTCTTAATATAATAATAAATAAGATAATAAGATCTGTACAAAACAAAACAAGATACAGAATGGGAAATAAGAACATCAATATAATATGTTACGCCGACTATGCAGTGTTAATATCTAACAGCGAGGACAATCTCCAACGACTATTGCATCAATTTAACCTAATAAGTAAACAATACAATATGGAAATATCGATAGCAAAAACTAAGGCAATGGTTATATCAAAAGACCCCATCCGCTGTAAGCTGGAAGTAGAAAGGTCAATAATCGAACAGGTTATGAGTTTTAAATATTTGGGAGTTGATGTAAGTAGTAACAGAGACTTGACCACCGAAGTCCAACGACAGTCAATAAAAGCAACGCAAATAGCAGGATGCCTGAGAAACATCTTTTGGAACAACAAATACATGAGAACAGAAGGCAAAGTTAAAATATACAAAGCAATGGTTAGACCGGTTTTAACATATGCAACAGAGACAAGGGCCGCAACAAAAAGAACATAACAAATAATGAGAACTACAGAAATGAGAGTGCTACGGTCAATATTAGACCTAAAGCTACAAAATACGCAAACAAACAACAACATTAGAGAAAGATGCAATATACAAGACGTAGTAAAATGGACCTAGAAAAGAAAGAAAGAATGGAATGACCATGTAGACCGAATGGATCGAGGAAGACTGGCTCGAGTTTGTAAAGCAGAACGACCAGAGGGAAAGAGACCACCAGGACGACGCCCATGAGATGGGCACAGAGCAGGTTCTCATCGTCTACCGAATAGAAAGGCCACGCAAACAGGAAGAAATTCCTAGCTAAAGGAAGAAGCCTTTTTTCACCATCAATGATCCAGGAACTTTGATGAATTGCTGCATTGGTAAGCCCTCAAACTGTCTGGTTTACTCTGCACAGTCAGTTACCACATCATGTTCAGACAGTTCAAGCATTAAGTCCAGCTGATTATTTAGCACGAGTAATTTTTTTTTAATAGTTACTTTAGAAAAATGGCCGAGACTCCAAACTTTATATCCAATTTTCGATACCTGTATTAATTGTTGGTTAAATGGACAACTCTTCCTCACTTTTCCATATAAATTAGGCAATATTGAATAATGTTCGTGCGCGAAGTTGAATGGGACGAAGAGGAACTAACGCTTGGTTGCCAAGATCACCAGATGTCAACCCGCTGGACTTTCACTTGTGATATCATCTGAAATGCATGTCCAACTGATATCGAATAATAACTTCGAGATATTATACAATCATGTGTTCGAATAATAAATATTCCAGGAATATTACAGCGAGTGTATTTCGAAATGAACGGAGGCCATGTGAAACACCTATTGTGAAAGTTTAAAAATTAATTAATAATAAAACCCATTTTTCTTGGACATTCAAACTTTTTAAACGATTTTAATAATAGATAGAATTGCTAATTCGAAACGTAAGTTTCTTTTACCTAAAAGTATTCAGCTCTCCCAATAATATCATCAAAATAAGCAATTAAAGTAAGTTTTTTTGTAAATCACCTTCTTCCCCTATGATAACTACCCTTATGAGTCGTGAATGATTTGATTCTTTCATCTTCATATAGCACTTAGCAATTAGCGTGCTTGTACTAAATTTTAAGAGAAATGCCCTTTTATCGCCGTATTAATTAAATAAAAATTGCATTATTGGGTAAAAATTAATTTTTTCTTGACCAGTGCACCAGAACTTTTCACTTCAAATATCCAGAAAATCTACGTATTTTTCGCAGTACTTCAAACTGTACACTATGGTTTATTTTTGTTATGTTTCCTTCTTTGCAGCTATTGTAAATAAACATTGTTTCTAAAACTATATACTTATTACCAACATAAAATACGAATGTTGAAAGTTAATATCTTCAATTTCACTTAATTCTTAGAAGGTCATTCCGTATCAAATCCACCGATGTTTGAAACATAAATAAGCAATAATATTAGGACACTTGTCTGATTTTTAATACCATTTCCTTTATTACACGGTTACGAATAGTATGGCGTAGTGGTAGTTCAGTTGGCAAAGCGCTCGTTTTCTGGTCAAAACAACGATTATGACACGAGTTCTACTTCCTGACATGAACACATTAAACATGTAAAGGTCTTGTGCTGCAACCCACCATACACAATCCGATTAGTAACCGTGGGATCTCCATGCTAAAACCCTTCTCTGGAATTCCTGTCTCCCCTGTTTCTACATTAGCTAAGGAGAAACATATGGCAGAGAATAGACCGGTGTCTGGTAGTTTGACGAAGAGGCTTTTGATGATGATTATGATATTATTATGTGGACACTTACGAATTAACAACGTTAGTTGTTGTCGTCTTAATTCTAATCAATATACAGCCTTGGTGTGGTGTTTCAAGTAGAAAACAGACAAACTAAGACTAGGCAAGATACGATGACTTACCTCTCTAAGTATCCCGGGGACAGTAAGAACAACGCCAAACGATTAAGAGAAGGCTAGATTGCAGAGCTCCCAGTACAATCTACATGCAGGAACAGAACACACGAAGCTAATTGACAGCATTAGAGGTCCCACGTTTGACATGAAAACGGACGATATGAAGTTAAAACACCTAACAACTATATTCACCCAAATAATAATTCAGGATCGAGAGTGGGGTGCACCTGGACAGGACCTTCCTCCTGGAAGCCTAATGGGTACATGGAAGACTCAAAATCCTAGACAGGTACCGGAGCAGAAATATATGATGTAAAACCAAGGCAAGGTCTCAGCTTTCCACCTGGCTTGTACGCCTTCGTTTACCAAACGGAAATATACGCGATACTACAATGTGTGCGAGAAAACAATAGACGATCCTACGCAGTTAGACGTATCTATATTCTATCGGACAGCCAGGCGGCCCTAAAAGCACTCTCAAGTTTTAAGGCCTCATCCAGACTGGTCTGGAAATGCTAGGAAGAACTCAATAACCTGACAGAGCAAAAAATTGTGAGACTCCTCTGGGTTCCACTGCGAGATCTAAGGTAACGAAAAAGGACCTAGCACAAACAGAACCACAGGACTGCTATTGTTAAGCAAAACACAGCTGAGAATCTTTACGGGCTTCCTAACAGGACACGCGAGTGTCAAGGATTACCTCTGGAGGATCAAGAAATTTGATAGAGACCCCACATGCAGACTCTGCAGTGAGGTACCAGAAACCGCAACGCAAACTGTAATAGACGCAAGGTCACGGATTGGATGTGAGTCACTACCAGGGTAAACACAAAAAGCCTTATAGGCTGAAGTGTCTCAGGAACCAAGGGTGGATAGACCCACGGGAGAGGAAAAAACATCTAATCAAACTACTTTACTTATTCAATATCAATAGCACCAAATCTATCTTTATTTAATTTTTGCGTAGCTTCAAAAATAAAGCACAACTCATAATTTTTTCTAGGCAGCCTTGCTTCAATCGCGTCCACCATTTTCTTGTCGCGTTAAGGTATCAAAAATAATGTTTTCTTTTTGCTTATCTGACATAACACTTGTCTATGATTCGGCATTTAAAATGTATATCTACAAGATGTTTAAAAAAGTCAGACAATATACGCACGTACAGTACTCATCAAACCCAATACAAAATTCTTACTTAACATATGTCTGCAAATCAAATGTTTTGGAGATAGAGGCGGTATTGTATTTTAATCAATAAATTGCAATAAGCTTTACAATTGTATCGCATCTATATCCAACGGGTACAGCCCTTACTGTTTCTGATTATGCTTCAAGAATAGATTCATCATTCTGGATTCATCCTGAGAAGGCAATCTATACTTTGTTGCTAATACTTTCGGTATCATTAATCTGCATAATAATGATGGTTGGTCTTCAAGATGTTGACTCTAAAGATGTCAACATCGGTTATAGGTAAATATTGGGCTGGGTGTTTGGAAGACTTTAAGTGAACTGTATTTTGACTTCTTTAATTTCATTTTACTCCCACTCTTGGAAGACGAACCTCTGAATGATACCGTTCATCATGCACGATGGAGCTCTTCCACATTTTTCAATCAATGTAGAAGAATACCTATAACAAAAAATGGATAGGATGGGGGTCTAATTACAGGGCCATTTAGATGGCCTGCCTTTAACTCACTAGACCTATATATTTGGGCAAATATTGTATTTATTTACCTGTTAATGCCTTTACTATTCGTTTATGACAATATTGAAATTTATTGATTAAAAAATGAAACCGCCTCTATCTCTGAAATTGTCGATTTACAGACGTATGTGATTAAGACTTTTCTGTTTGTTTTGAAGAGTACTATACCACAATAAATTATCCCACATTTTTCTAAACACATTGTATAATATTAACAAATTTTTTGTAAAGATAATGTCCATCAATGTTAGTAGTGTTTGTAAGCAACACATTAATAAGTTTCTAGTGTTTCAATTAGATTCTAACTTCAAATTCAAATTTCGATTTTGAAATGGCGCTTGTTGTTGAAAATTCGTCCAAGTTTGATCAGCGTGCGGTCCTACAAATTTTATGCGCTGCCGGCTGCTTGCATTCGGGTAATGCTGCCAGTGTATAGAAAGGAACGGTGCCGAAAATTTAAGAATGGAAAAGAGGAGAGTATAGATGAGCCGTGACCATGTGCTCGGTGTACTGCATTAACAGAAAACAATATGGCATGTGGGGAAGGCCTTATTAGAGAAAATCGTCGAATTTCAATTAGAGACATTTCAGATATTGTTGGTGCGAGTGTAGGATCTGTCCATAGTATTGTTAGTAATTTTTTGGGTTACAGCAAAGTTCGTTCGCAATGGATTCTTCGTCTCTTGTCTAATGAACAAAAGTGCTTGCGAATGGGCTTATCTCTGCCACACCTCACAGACTGTAGGCAAAATGGTGATGACTGTCTTCTGTCAATAGTTGCTGGTGACGAAACTTAATGCCATTACTACGAGCCATCCAGTAAGTTATCATCGGAGCAGTGGAAAGATACAAGTTTACCGCCACAGAAGAAGTTTAAAGCACAACCTTCTGTAGGGAAGGTGATGTTAACATTATTTTTGACCATGAAGGATCCTTCTTGATAGAGTTTAAGAAACCTGGAGTAACTGTCGATGCAAATCTGTACAATAAAACTTTGAACAAGCTTCATCAAGCAATAATACGGAAAGGTCCAGGAAATCTTACGCGTGGGGTCATTTTGTGCTAGGCCTCATGTTGCTAATGTGGTAAAAGAAAATCTTCAACGAAAGAAATTGAGGGTTTTAGAGCAACCACCATATAGCTCGGATCTATTGCTTCGCGATTTCCATATTTTTGGACCGCTTAAAAAGACGTCGGCAGTACAGATAGCTACGGAAGACTTCTTCAATCAGCAACCACAAGAATTCTATGAGCAGGGTATACGTCGGTTAATAAAACAATGGGATAGGTGCCTTAAGTGTGACGTTAATTATTTGTAATTAAATTGTTGCTTAATATTTTTATAAAGCAAAGATGGGTTTCAATTGAACACACCTCGTATTAATACTCGTTATGCGTCTGAGAGCATGGCAGGGTTATATTATAACAGCTACACGTAATATTTAGTGGAAATATGATGAAGTCTGTTCTATAAGATCTACAGGAGGTTAGTTACTATTAAAAACTTGTTTTTAATGCCAACTGTTTTCCAACGATTCCAAACCGTTAGTTGATAATTAATATGTTTGCAATGAAAACCGCTTCTTCCATTTTCCAATATTTACTATTACTCAAAGGTCAACAAAGTTGAATGTTGAAGCTGAGTATGTATTTTCCACAAAATCTATTATAGTTTGATGTTATTTTTTGCATAGAAAAGTGAATATTACTCTACTGTTGAAAATGTTTTGTAAGGGAAGAATTTTCCAACATTTCTCGAAGTTACGTTTTTGGTACCTGGTGATCGTTATTAATCAGAACTGCTCTGTTTTCTATTTTTCTATATCCTTGAAAGTTGTTTAAATAGCGAACTAGCGTAAAATACTGAGGATTTTTTATAATATGTAGGAAAGCGCAGCGTTATGAAGGACAAGGCATTATAAAGAGTTTTTGAAAAAGTACTCGTAATGTCAGAACGCTTTCCCAGTTTTGCCTCAGCCCTCAAATAATGCTCCTCTTCGTATATAAAGCTTTAGAAATACTTGCTCAGGAGGAAGACATTTTCCAGCAGAGCACAATTATTTTTCTAGAGGCAGCAACATTGTAAACTTTAAAATATATGCATTTCCGAGTCTGTCCCAGGAAATAAATGAATTTTTAATGAAGCGAACCCTTGGAAATCCTCTCCGATGTATAAACGGTTTTCTTTAACAAAACAAATATGAGATTTTCTACGGAAATGTTTATATATTCTGAAAATGACAAACAAGCATGTAAACCGTTTATAGAATTTAATATTGAGAGACTTGTTACGAATGAATAAATTCCTTATTGTCTAAATATAGACCTTTCTAAATTTAGTTTATAATTTATCAAAAAGTACATGTACTTGATACAAAAAATATATACTTGTATTCTATTTATACCTTAAATTTGTGACTAATTTTAGTTAGCGTTCTCGTAAAACACAAGATTTTAATAGAATGAGCTTTCGTCACAAAATTATTTCTCATGCATATTTTCTAAGACAGCTTTTACTTTTAGTAAATTACAAAACAAAATGTATATTATAGTAACATTTTGGTGAATCCTTTGATGAATACAGACGAAACTATTAATACCTTTTTTAATATTTATAGCTTTCAACATTATTCAGTATGTGGATATATACAGGTTGTACCAAAATTGACGCCCAATTGACTTTTTTGTTGTCGAGTTATTGAGAAAAAACTTTTTTTTTTAAATTAAACTTGTTGAAAACGAATGATATTAGCAGAAGTGATATTGTCCACATCTGTTGCCTCCTACATTATGGCATTTACACCATTTATCATGGAAACACGAGCCCTCTGTAGCATATTTTCGTTTATTGGCGCCATAGCAACGTGAATACGAATACGATCTCTTCGGGATGAACAACAGGTTCGCTGTAAATATTATCTTACAAATATCCCCAAAAAAAGAAATCTAACGGATTTAGGTCCAGTGATCTACGAGGCTATGTATGTGTACACCTCTTTGAATCCTACCCCTCTCAAGCAAATATTCATTCAGAAAATTTCTCACATGTATTCCATAATCTGACGGTGACCAACAATTTAATCTAACTGCTAACGGAAATTCGTCGAGCGTGGTAGTGATAAATTATAATTTAAAAATTGAAGGTACTAAGCTGAATATACCGATTAGGTAGAATGTATATACCAATTACATTATTATTTAATAACCCAGCCCAAATGTTTCTTGACCAACGTCTTTGGTAAGATCTTTCGCCTATTAGATAAGGGTTCTCATCTCTCCCTTCATGCAGGTTGTGAGTATTTAAGATACTGGTTTCAGCAAAGGTGGATGCATCGCACCACAGAATCTTTTCAATGGAATATGGATCATTGTTGACGTTTTGCAATCTACCAAAATTGATCTATAAGCTCCCTATTCTCATCATGAAAAACGTGGACTTTTGGAGGCCTAAATGGATGCAGACCATTTCTCCAATACTTTGGGAGTTGGATCTTTTTGGAAATGAGTTTGGAACGATACAATTCAGAGGCTCTTGGTTTCCTCTAAACAAATTCAAGTAGTTGATCTTCTTGGTCGACGCTTAGTGTAGGTTGACGTCGAGCCTGATTTTTTCGAGATATTTATACACTCAGGTGCAAAAAAAACGGGCCACCTATTTTTTTTTACTTCTGATAATAGCATCATTGTTGTAGCAGTTAGAATAAAACTGTTGATGATTTGCGATTAAAGAGACTATCGGGGCATTTGAAAAAGACAGAGTATAATACTTATCAGTTTATATGAACAATAATTATTTGAACGTAAAATTTCAAGATAATGTCAGTGTAACATTAAGAAAATACATTTTCAAACAGTCAACTTAATAAAGATTGGAAATGAAAATTACACTAGAATACATTTCAGTACTTCGTATTGCCTCCTCTAGCCCTAACTATTGTTTGCATACGGCGGTCCATACCACTAATAAGTACACGAATATCATTCTGCGGAATATTCTGCTATTCATCCTGAAGTGCCATACGAAGATCATTTAATGTGGTTGGTGCAATTACACGACTTCTAACGCGCCTCCCTAACATGTCCCAAACATGTTCTATAGGGTTCCCATCTGGCGTACAGGCTGGCTAGTTTAGTTTTTCTATACCGACTTCCTCCAGATATTCAGTGACACACCCCGCTGAATGCGGTCTTGCGTTATCCTGCGTCAGGACAAAGCCACCACCAATAAATGGAGCAAATGGAACTACGTATTTGCCAAAATCTTCTCGATATACCGCTGTGCCGTAAACGACCCTCTATCAATAACGACCAATTCGGTGCATGCCTCCATCGATATTCCGGCCCACACCATCACCGAAACTCCTCCATGGCTAACCCGGGGGTTGAAAGTGCACTCCACGAATCGTTCCCCCGTTCGTCTCCATACTCGTTCTATTTCATCTGGGGAATGTAGGCAGAACCTAGACTCGTCGGTAAAAAGTACAGTACTCCATTGCACTTAAGTCCAATTCAAATGTTCGCGAGCAAACTGGAGTCTAGCTACTCGGTGACGTCGGAGTAGTTTTGGTCCAGTTGCTGGTCTACACGCTTTCAAACAAACTTCTTGCAACCTTCGGCGAACTGTCCATACACTTACATCTGTACCACGAACCTCTCTAAGTTGATTTCTGGTCTCCACTGAAGTCAAATGACGATTGCGAAGAGTATTAAGAACGAGAAATCGGTCATCGTTGGCAGTAGTTTTTCGTTTCCTGCCACATCCCGACCTCCGTGTATTTCTACCGGTCCCTTTAAATCGTTCAAGTACTCTTTGGACGGTAGAACGGCTGACATCAAGTACTCTGGCCACATATCGCTGGTTTCGTCCATCTTCCACAAGAGCTACAACTTTTGCACAATCTTCAGCACTTAAAACCATAATGAACACAAAATCTTTAGTGCGAATCTCAGTAAATGTCAAACAAATGAATACACAAACACTTGAAAAAGATAAGCACCTTGATTCTCTAAGCATCTAGTCGAATGGTGAAAACACACACATTGATTTTCGTTGATTATTGTTCATAAAATAAACTGATAAGTACCATATGCTATCTTTTTCTATACCCTGAGTCTCTTTAATCAAAAAAGAATCAAAAGCTTTATTCTAAAGTGCTACAGCAATGATGCTATTATCATAAGTAAAAAGACATAGGTGGCCCGTTCTTTTTGCACCTGAGTGTATTACCTGTTTCCAGTAATCTTTGTTCTACACGTTTTATGTTTTAAGCACCTGGGAATTGACGAACTTGAAACCATTCCGCATATGCCCTAGCTGTACCAATAACATTAGACGTACCTAATTCTGTCAACATATCGACGTAGTCTCTATTAAAGTAGTATCGTTCCATTTTAAACACAAAAATCAGAGGAAGATGAAAATAATGATACTTATATCGACAAGCGACTCATAAAACTTCTTATTTGCTTTTCATCAACAGCTCGATAATGCAAGACGACTTGTTTCCGCCTCCTGAATCAAATCCCAATAGCACGGGCGTCAATTTTGAGACACCCTGTATATTAACGATATCAAGTGTCTATAGCTTATTGGGAATATTTTTTTCAGCTACAGTTACAGTTGGTCTATCAGAATATCCGCAAAAATTCCTACAATTCAGTCTTACACCAATATCTACTTGTCTGGTTGCGTATATGTATACGGTTTATTGGACTACTTCTAAAAAAGCAATCCAGTGGGTTGATGACTCACATCTAAACACGCTGTCTCTGAGTAAATCTGTAGCTTATGCAACTCGTTAGTACAGCAACAATACTAAATCTGGATCGTAGGCGAAGAGCGAACGGATGACGCGGTTTCAATCCAAACACCTACAAAATGTCACCGAATCCGCATATTTATATTTTATAGATTACCATTTGCTACTATTCAAGTAGAAGAAAACAACGAATTCACTGAATAGATTATGTGGACTGAAAATACCGAGATTAACTATTGAAAAATTGTGTTATCTGAAGTTAGATGATTATCAAATTTAACTTTAAATGTTAAGTATTTCCAACTGACATTTCTCTACAAACTTTTCCATAAAATATTATTCTAGTTTCCAAAAATATTGTCACGAAATGGGTTTTTACCAGGCCCAATTTCAATCAACATCTTAATTAATTACAGCAAATTAATATAATGAAATATCACCAACACACGTAGACTAAACATTAGTAAAATCAGGCACTTACTTATATGGAGTGACAGACAAACCACAACAAAGTTAAGGAAATTACGATATCTGTATGTGTAAATTTGTAGAATGTGCGTAATTTTCATAGCTTGTTTATTGCTATTATGAAGATTAGAGGTTTAGTGATCATGCAAATTATAGAGATAACGTGTTAATTATTAACTGCTTCGATAAGAATGGCATGATACACCAGTTTTACGTTGACACCGTTCAAAGTTTAATTTTACATACATTTGTGTAAAATTAAACAGCTACATGACACTATCTTTACACGATAACAACATCCAAAAAGAGCAAGTAAATTTGTATTAAATAATGTACAGCCTGCGATGAAAGTAATAGACAAATTCAGAGTCTAATCCAGTGTTGGGTAAGTTACTCTAAGAAAGTAACTAAGTAAGTTAATCAGTTACTCGGCAAAAAAGTAACTAAGTAAGTTACTAAGTTACAGAATTATAAAAGTAACTTGAATAAGTTACTAAGTTACCATAAAGTAACTCGTTATTTTTTAAGTTACCTTTCTTTAGGAGACGCTACTAATGTACATGCAATTACTACCAACTTAATATCAACAGAAACACACATTTGTAAGCAATTGTTTATTAGCAAATATTCTATACGTTGGGGAAGAAACAGGCTTAGAGCTTAGAGGCGCTGGTTTAACGATGTTTTTGGGATTTTCCAAGGATTCTATTTTATTTTTTGTTATTATTGAAATATAGAGACCGTGAATGTATTTTCGTCTGAATTAGACACCCCCAACCTGCGCACAGGCGTTAGGAAAGTACTTCTCAGTAATCCGCATACCTGCTCAGAGAGCTTCTAGTTGTTAAAGGATTAAAGATTACTGGCAAAAGTTGTCACCGCCCAAATAGGATCCATCAAATATTATTTATTATCGGCTAAGTACAAGAAGGTATTCCTGTGTTCGGTATTAGCATTTGTATACTAAAGTATTCGAAAATTCAACAACTTTTTCAGCTTCAGGTATAACTAGGCGTTAAAAACCGAACATTTAAAAATATTTTACATTTGTAGCATGAAAATGTAACTTGTCATATTCAGTTACTAAAGTTACTAAATAATTGTAACGTGTTATAGTTACAATTACTGAAAACACAAAAGTAATTAAGTTACTGTTAAGTTACTGAAAAGTAACTAGTTACTAGTAACGAGTTACATTTACTTAGTTACTACCCAACACTGGTCTAATCGATTATTCGCATAAGATAATAAGACTACCTACATATCTATATTATGCAACCCATTTTACAAGTCGTAGCTCGTCTTAATTATCATTAGAAATTTTAATATGTCAAGAACCGTGGGCATTTTACTACTATTGAATTGACAAACATTTCTTACAATATTGGTAGTAGTTTCTAATTAAATGTCATACGAATTAAATGTATAACCACGACGAAATGAGTAGATATGCTCTGAATTTACGTTCACGATATGCTCACGCGGCCATTAAAGTGTTGTTACGACATTCCCGTATTACCAATTATAAATAACTGCAATTTTGTATGTAAGAATGTGTTAATTGTATACTATTTACTAATACAGTCAAAGTTTCCACTAATCTTAGCAGAAAGAAATTTAACTATAACTTCCAGAAAAAGTTTTTTAAAAAGGAACTTCAACAGAAGAGTCTTATTTAAATGATTTGATATATGAATACAACCTTTATAAAAAAAACTCCAATTGAATAAACAACAAAATTAGAGAAAGTTTTTTCACCACCACTTTCTAGCCACTCTTTATATAAAACATATACCAGATTTTCTGTATCTACCACCATATCTTATTAGGATCTACCGTCTCTATATAATATTAGTTCTATAATGTTTTATTTTTTCCTGTTCACCCCGGCGTCCCCCAAGGAGCAGTTCTGTACCCCCTACTCTACATAATTTAATCCCACGACTTTCCAGTCTCAGATCCAACCAGAACCAAAACCAGGCTTTTCGCCGTCGACACCGCCATCTGGTCCTCCCAACGCACTTCTGAATTAGCCTCGCGAGAAATCCAAACAGCCCTCAATAGAATGCACACTTGGACCTGCAAGTGGCGGATAATACTCAATACCAACAAATCCAATTCTATTTTTCTCAGGCAACCCAACATATCCAAAAATCCAAGTTTCGACCCCCTTCTCATCAATCTTTTAATTAATAACTAGCCAATCCCCCTCTCAAGCCAAGCAAAATATCTTGGAATCACATTTTCTCAAACCTGCTCTCTATTACAAGACCTCCGAGAATCCCTCAAAAAAGTTCGCAACCGCTCCAACTTTCTCCGTCGTATGGAAAGACGCTTTCAAGGTTACAATATTGTCGCACCCTCCACCATACTTACAACACTTTCATTCGCCCCATAATCGAATACCGTGCCCCCATCTACGCCTCCCTCCCACCTCCTAGAACGTAGTCGTTCTTTGTTACGGATTGTACATAACCTGCCATTTCTTTAGCTTAATTTCCAAACAAAGCAGAAGCATACCTCCAAGCCATACACTGAATGGAGATCGCACGCTATTTGAAGCGTTTCTATTTTCAACTCCGCTGGCTCATTCTTTCCTCTCATTGTTAAATAGATATCAGACACAGTAAGAGATGACAGAAATAAAAATAGAACAGGTTCTGTTTGTGCATAAGCTAAGAGTTCTTGTCAGCTGCACACGTGCCTTTTATATGTCAATTTAGGTTAAAATTATTAATAAATATCTATTTATTGTGTATCGAAAATTTTTGTTAATGTAAATCAGATGATACTTGTAATCTAACTTTGAATGAATCCCATTCGGTTGCTAGGCGCAATTCGTTACCTACATCGAATACTATTTTTTTAAATATGATTTATCAAAACCCTCAATTAAAGATCTAGAAATGGTCTCGGTCCCAGTTTAACAGCAATTGGATTTCACAGCTAGAGATGAGACAGGCGCATTCTTAAATTCTTACTAGAATTGTGGTCGGCCTTCTAACAAACACCTTCACACCATGGGACAAGTAGATGACCCCACATTCAGATTCTGTAGGAGATAGGACGAATCAGCCTTCCACATTTTAACTAACTGTTCAAGGCTTTTAGTCTTTAGCCACAAGCATCCAAAAGGCGGTTTGCTGGAACCCAAGGATATAAAAAGCGAGACCTTCAGCAAGTTGCTGGGCTTTGAATTGACAATGGGTCTGTATGAGGATCATCCCTACATGTAGCGGTTGCTTAATGGGCCTTCATGGCCCATGGGCGCAAAATAAATGAATGCGGGATAGGACCCCCTTAAGCGAGCCTGTGAAGTCTAATTTAAAATTTAATAAGTTGTTCTAACCAATTGTGAAAGACTTTAAGAAATTTAGATGGTGATTGTAATCTATATGGATACTAAAATATGCATTTAGAAGTAAGGAGTTTATGTTTAACAGCAATAAATAATTATAGCAGCTGGGCTATTCTTCAACGACTATTAAATAATAGTACTAAGTAATATAAACTGTATAGTTTAAGATCTACTTTCCACAACCAAACCACATAGACAGCTCTGTTAATAATATCGTGCATAGCACATGCTAATAACATTATCATTAAAACGGTGTGAAACAGTCCTGCATCACCAAAAAGTGTAATTGTTAATTTTTTCCTATTATTTACCATAATTCTTATACAAAATTTTTCAAGAAAGCTTTAGTATTACTATGTCATTAGTTTACTCACAGAGATCCTGCAATTCTTTAGAAAAATTGACACAGACATTGTTGCCTAAATCCCTTAATCTATTATTCTGAATAGTAATGTGGTAATTAGAAATTACTTAATGCCCATTCAAAACTGACTTGTATCAGAAATATCTTTAGTATTCTACCTGTATGTACCTTGCACTAGGATGTTTATGTGAGATTTAAGTGTCATTGCAGATACACCACATCTTCGTAGAAGAAACAGATCAAACTATCGGCCGAAAAGCGGTATGCAATCATTTTTCAAATGAAGCGTCGTTTAAGTAATTATGAAGTATTCCGAAATTGAAAACATTGAGGATAAACTCTGGAGAAGCCGACCAAAAATAACCTATGTATGTGTTATGAACCAGTCTAGTTGAAAGGAGCCTCAATTCTAGAGAACTAACCAAATTATGGTCAGAAGCTATGGGTGTACATCTACTTTGAGAAGAAGACTGTTTAATTTTTTAATCTGTGGATGTAGAGAACGCAAGAAACCATTATTTTCTGACAGAACCATTTGCGATAGGCAAAGAAACATCGTCACTGGACACCAGAAGAATGTTAAAGGGTGCTATTCAATGAGGAATCCACCTCTAATAAAAACAATCATCAACGATCAACAGTAGACGCAATACTATGGTGAGGAAAATCGCTGAAAAAGTGATCGAATTTAGAAGGCTAGGCTTTATGCATTTTGTTAATTTGACAAAAGTCTTCGTTCTTCGTTCAAGCAAAGCACATACCACAGAAGAGAATCAACAAGTAAAAGCAGGCAACGAGTAACGACAAAAAGCACTTAAAGACAGGGACATTCTCTAAAAAACGTTAGCTGTGCGTCCTACGCTAACAACCTTGTTCTTAATGCAAACAATGATAATTATCTACAACACGTATTGTGCTCATTTCCCACCAAGGCAAAAAAATATACCATGGTTGTGTCAACAACCAAAACTATATCTATGATCTCCAAGAGACCACTATGTGTAAACTGGAAATTGATAGCAACATGCTTGAACGGTTAATGCGGTTTAACTATCTGGCCGTCTCTGGGATGAAGAACGCCACAAAATACATAGAAGTACTGCAGAATACAATGTTCAATGTGGTTCAGTCTTGGATATCGATCAATACGGGTGATGGAATGGCTTGTCCAACATAATCCGTATACCTTGACCCCACCAAACAATTGTTGCAGAAGATAACTAACATCATTTCAAAGAAGAAACCAAAAATATTGATGTAATCGATACCCTTATCATCGGCTTATTTCACTGCATATCGAGGAAGAACTTGAAAACTAACAAATTATTCTAATATCAATTAATATGTTTTGTAATATCGCAGGTTTTAACTTAAACTACAATAATAAAATAGAGGTAATTCTAAATAAATGTATTACTTCAAGTTGTTTTTCCCTAGCAAACAATACGTTGATCTGTTAGCTTTTCCATAATACTGTGTTTCAATATCTTTGTGGGTATGTACTACATACTATGATTGGCTAAAAATAAGTATAAATACTATTTTAATACAAGTTTTCCCTAATTCTTCAATTGACACAGGACTTCTTCAAACCACTGTAAATTAACATTCCTTTAAGTTCGATTATATATGAAACACTTATAGTTTGTTCCTATAGTATAAATAAGTTCTTTTATTTTGACTTTATGTAGAGATACAGCTAAATACAATTATCTAATTATTTGTATATTTTCTGTTCTGTTCTCTGGGTCTAGATAAAATTAGGGCTATCTACACTAATAGTGCTCCTCTAACTCCAGCATATTATTTTCAATCTAGTAGTCTTAATTCCTTTCGAGGTTGTTCAAAGAAACACTTCTGAACCGTCAGCAAGTGATCACTCTGTACACTAATAAAAGTCGCAATATCAGTTGCCGATACATCAATATAACCCTAAGTTCTATTTCGCACCCTGGAATCGTTTTACGTTCCACCTATCGAAGGGTCTCTTTAAGTTGAACCCGTAGACTAATATAGTTGTTTCTGTCGTAAAAGGCAAACATATTTTTATATTAAATTCGTAAGTGTATAAGCAACGGCGTATATCTCGGGCCAATTCTTCAGGCTCCGCTTATCCAAGCTGTTGTTTCCCCTCGAGATAAGGGTCAAACGCGGACAAAAATAAAAAATTGCGTCGACTTTCGCTCAGAAGCAATAGTTATAAATCTTCGCTAGGACAGAGCTCGTATCTAAGGACTACTTCAGACAAAACACTGCAGAAAGGAAGCGCGGTTTGGACGGCAACAGGTGGCGGGCATTAGACAGACCAACTGCTTCGTGGTCACAGACCGGAACTCTTTCATTGCGCTCACAAAGCTTCCTCATCACCATAACTAAACGGTAAATGAATTATCCGCATTGTTTTGCCTGTGCTGGTTGCTTTCGGATTTAAATCTCGAGGTTTTTACCGCAAAAGCCTGTTACATTTATCGAAATCTGCTAACTTTTAAGTGCTTTTGAATTAAATTAAAATAGATCATTGCTGTTATTTTGTAATGAGCTTTGCAAATCTTTTAATCTCTTGTTTTGGGTTTGAAATAACATTGCGAAATAATTGCCAAATATTAAGTGAATTTTCTGTTTTAGAACAATGCGTATCAATAAATGCAGGGTGTGTATAAATTAATGAAAACGCTACACGTGGCAATGTTGTTCGTAAAATTCTAAATTGCATCTCTTAATACTAAAATGTTGTGCCATCCTTCCTGTGTTCTCAGGGACCATTTAGAAGAAAGATACATTTGGTAACACTGTACCCAAACAACAGTTGTTACTATGCGCGGTAACTATTTATAATAATTGTTGGAATTGAAAACCGTCTGTTTGTAAACATAGTTCCAATCTACGTGGTTAATTCTGTTTCTAACTTTGTCAGCGTTTGGTGGATCCATAACATAAACTTTTACTTTATTAAATCCCCAAACTCAAAAATCTATAGGATTGATATCGGGTGATCTCGCGAACCATAAAATGGGACCGCTGCAACAAATCCATCTGTTTGAGAAGTGCTCCTCCAACCACTCTCTTACAGTACGAGCAAATTGAGGAGGAGTTCCATCATGCAGGTATATCATATTAGGTAAGATGTTCAACGGAATCTCATCAATAACTTGTTCCAAAACATTGAAATATTCATCGACATTAAGACGATTTGGTTGGTAAATTGTTCTAACAACTCTGTGGTTTATTATGCCCAGCCATACATTAACGGAAAACCTTCTTTGATGACCATATTCGTGGGGGTTTTCCTCGGCCCAATTATGCATATTAAACATATGATCTTTGGTAAACATGCACTCATCGCTCCAAAGAATACGCCTTAAGAAGTCACAATTGTCACGAATTCTATCTAAAGTCGTGTTGCAAATATTCTATCGGAATATGTTATCATTTTCATAGAGAGGCTGAGCTTTGCAGACATGATATGGATAGAGAAGGTTTTCTAGTAGAACCAAATGTACGGTCTTGTCATTGTCATTGTTAGAATTGGGAGGGTGAGTTACCTTACATGCACTAAGGCCACATAGGTGGACCCATTGTGATGCCTCCTCAGCACGTCCCGAATTTGGGTATCACCCAAGCCATCCAATCCTTTGGACGTACTTGAGGACGTCAGGAAGTGGGATGTTGCTGATTTTGGCCAAACCAGACCAAAAGTCGCCCAACACTGATCCTCTGATTATTTGCGAGAGCTGGGCAGTGACACAGGACGTGTTCTGAGGTCTCGTTATCCTCGACAGTTTGGACTGTCCGCCAGTCCCATCCTGTGCATGTGTTAATTTAAGGTGCAGTGTCCCATCCTGTGCATGTGTTAATTTAAGGTGCAGTGTCCCATCCTGTGCATGTGTTAATTTAAGGTGCAGTGTCCCATCCTGTGCATGTGTTAATTTAAGGTGCAGTGTCCAAATAAGATACCTACCACTGGTCGTAGGTTATTTCGGGACAATTGCACACAATATTTGGCTCTCTTTGGCGAGGATGCAGTAATAGCAGCCCTTGCATGACGACAACTTTCAGTCTTTACCCATCTTCGTGTGAAGTTTTTTAGGGTATCTTGGTATAGCATAAAGCTTAAAGTCCTGAAGAATATCGGAATAACGGGATCTGGTCCTCAACGAGGTTGTTTGGAAGCCAGTCTCGCAATCCCAGCAGTCTCCTCATTGCCGTAATTACGGTCATGTCCTTTCACCCATATAAAGGAAATGGCATTATCTTTTGAGATATCGTCGAGAGCTCCACGGCACTGCAGTACCAATCCTGAAGTAGTTTTGCAACTACCCAGGGCTAGTAAAGCGGCTCTGCTGGCACTGTATATACCAATACGTTGGTTCTTGATCGGTCGTTCACGAATTGCATTTGTACCATGCATTATTGCCAGTATCTCCGCTTGGAAGACAGTAGCAATTTTGCCTAGTGGTATACTGTGGCGTAGGTTTAGGTCATCGGAGAAGACTACGACACCCGTTCCATGCTTTGTTTCATATCCGTCGGTAAAGATGAATATGCCCATATGCTTGATTGACTCAGCATTGGAATAAACACTGAAGTGTCTATTGAAGGCATGTACGGTCTTGTTACTAGGGATAATTAATGTTGTAGTTAATTGCCAGGTATTCACGGAGGAATGTTTGTGTGTTAAGTCTACAAGTTGCTCTTCCAGTTGTATTGTGCGCCTTTGCCTTGGTCGACCAGCGTTCGTATTGCTCTTGACAAACGAACCAGTTTCACGAATACGTTGGTCCAGCCTGCGAAATGTATTTCCTCTAGGATGCCTCCGGTTTGGAAAACGTGCCCGATATTCTTGTTCTGCCATGTTAGCATTTTCTTTACAGAAACCGTATACCACGTACACGTGTAGTCTTTTCGTTAATTTATAGACACCCTGCATAACTGATCGACTACACCTAGACATTTCCATACTTCCAAGCGTAGCTTCCGATTACAATTAGACTACCAAAACTTTGACTGGACATGTATCTAGCATTTACTTCTAAATAACCCAATGATACTAATAAGTACTAAAATTTCGCAACATGCTGTAAACTTCATAGTAGTGGCTTCATATGGCTGTGTTTGGTCAGTGGCGTCACTTACGAAATACTTTGACGCACACGTGGAAAATAGGCCCCTAGATCTACTGGTATTGAGAAAAAAGTAGCAACTCAAGAGAGTACAGACTATATGGCACAATGGGTAACAGAAACGTTGTTTCTGTTTCTATTTATAGGTTAAATATAAGAAAGTTGTACTATAGATAATTGCTTTTCTCGGAACATTTCTACAAAATGCTTTGTATCTATCTCACAATGTCCACGGAAGGTTAGTTGATGATTAAAAATTGTCATCAATGAGTTCTATTGACGTAGTTGGCAATTGAAAGTTGTTTGTAATTAAAGTGTTTCATGTTTCTATTTTCCAAAGCCTACGAAAAGTTGGCTGCGTAATGATTATTTTAATGAAAGCTTCCATAAATGTCAGAGAAGGAAGCTTCAGAGTATTTCCAAGGATTTTGTTGACAATTAAAGGTTCTTTTTAATGACATCTTTCCATTGTTTATTTTCCAACCTCATTTTCTATTTTCTGGGTTCTACAAATACCAAAATTCTACTGAAAGCTGCTTTTCATAACAGTTTCTCTAAAATGACATTGAAAACGACTAAGAAGAGTGTTACTACTATTTTCAAAAATTTCGGAAAAGTTAGTTGGCAAGTGGAAATTGATTTTGATGCAAATCGTTCTTGCTTCTATTTTCGAAAGCATACGAAATGATGATTAGTTTAATAAGATCTGCCAAAAATATTGAACAAGCAAAAGACTTTTTAATTCTTACTATGTTTACATTACATAAGGTTTATATCTGAGAGTATGCAACCACACAAACGTTTGCTAATGTCGCTGCAATAAATTTGCTTTTTAAAAGGAAATTGAATAATCATTGAAGTATATTAATAATTCGTAGTAATCATTCTTTCTTAACAATAAACCTACAAAATGCAAGCAACAATCAATTACTTTAATAGCAAAATATCAAAGTTAAATAAACCGTCGATGTATATCCGTCATATATACATACAGAAATGGTAATTCCAATCCGAAAGAAGAAAAAACTCTAGCTTACGATAGTTTTGGTTTTCTTTTACAAAAACAAAAACTATAAAATGTTTAATAATAAAAATCACAACTGTAACATTACATTACGTAGTAAAATAAACATACTTGCATAATGACGCACACGCACGGTCGCAGTAATTTGCCTATATTTGTTTTACATGTGTATTCTTGTGTTTTTTTTTTATTATATAAGTTTCAGCGGTTCGGCTGCCAGAGTCATTAGTACACAATATTAGTGTATTCATTAAATTACAATGCTGGTTGCCTTAATAAAATTTAATACATTGGTTATAGATTCTTCTGTGTTGGATTGGAAGATCTCTACGGATGTTTTGCTGTTTGTACTGTTTTTTTACATATTTGTCAAATTCTAGGCGGTGTGGATCTACTGAACCATCCCCTGTGTGAGCCCCTGATTCTGTAACCCTTACCCTTTAATCTATATTCAGATCGTATAATAATAGACGGGTAGGTATTAAGATAAATGGAACTGTACTTAACAAGGTCAGATACGCTGATGATACACTTATCTTGCAGCTAACAAATAAGACCTCCAAATTCTGATAGATCGATTATACCCAGATAGATAGATGTGCGCATGATGAAATGATAAAATTATTAACAACGTAACAAACTGTAGATATTTAGGTAGAAACATTAACAATACAATGGGAACATTATAAAAAACCTAGATACAAAATCGAAACAACTAGAGCAGCATTTAATAAAATGATAAACGTTTTATTTGAATAAAAAATCGCATTGCTGTTAAGACTACGAGTTTCAAAATTTTACGTATGTTACACACTTCTGTATAGGTATGAAACTTCGATCCTCAAGCCAGATGAAATTAAGAAAATACACGTATTTGAAATGTAAACATACTGAAGCATTATAGAATATCATGAACTCGGAGAATATCGAAATAAGCAACTATAGGCGAAACTGGCTTATAACTCCAACTTATGAAAACAATACTAAGCAGAAGAATAAAATACTTTGGTCATACGATGTGATGAAACACCGAGAATATAATGCTTAACAGACGGCAATAGAAGAGGAGATACAAGGAAGAAGAAGAGTCAAAAGAAGAAAAAATCACAGATATAGAATAGACGTCACAAGTCGACCATGCTAATTCACAACGCAACTGATAGAACCAAATACGCTATGTCCAGTGAAACAAGCAATAATAGAACAACAGTTATCTAAAAGAGTATGGCTATGGAGCTATGGAAAATAATGGGTGCAGAAAAGCACGATGTTAGACGTGCTATTTATGATTTAAATTTTAAAACTTATATATGCCAAAACTTAAAATTTCTTTACGTGGTCCCAACGTATGAGTATGTAATGCAATATTATAATGATATAATAAATAACATATAGATAATAATAATGGTGAAGCTCTACACCCCATGAAGGGGTTTGGTCTGCAAGGCGGAAGATCCAGAGCTCCCGTATCACAGACGGAAGTCGCGTGCCAATTTATTTACACGCTGTAATGTGGTAAGCATCACACATTGAACAACCGCATTATTACCCCTTGTTCATCCGAACACAAGTACCCAATTGTATAAAGCGACTGGGTAGGCCGCCCGCCAGACATCGAGTCGGGGGTTTAAACTCCCGACTTTCCGCACCGGAACCAAGTGCTGTAACCATTGGACCACACTGGCGCACAACAAATAATATACTCCTGTCAATAAGTTCAAACCCAAATGAAATATTTTGATCTATTTTAATTTTAAGCATATTTTATCTAATTTTAGAAACTATTAAAATATCTAAAACGTACGTCAAAATATTACCGACTTTTCAACAAGCTGTGCCGAAGTCTTAATTTTCACATAAGTATACTTCTATAATTTTCAATGTATAGAGCTCGTAAAATATAATAGACATAAAATTTTTAAAATTTTTAATGTCATATTTGTCATAACACACGAAACATTTCCTTGTATTTAAATAAATACATACTTCACTGCTTCTAGAGCAATTTGTTTACTCCTTTACGATCCCTATTTTAACTCCAACTTCAAAACAAATTTACGAAACTATTTGCTACAACTAAACTGAAAGTAAATAGCCGAACAAGTTTGCAAGAACGAATAGCTTCATTTACATTAGAACTGGTCTTATCTCTGTAGAAATTTGCTGCTTGAATCTCGAATCTCCAACCAATTCGCATAAAATAAATATAACTTACGTAACTGGCTACTTTTCGAAAGTTTAATGGATAAACCGTCTCCATATTTTACTTTATTAACATTGGCATTCAAGCTTGACTGTGTGATCAAGAGAATTTGAAATTAAGGATGACTATAAAGCGGAACGCGCGTCTTTGCTTGATTCTTTCTATTGTCAGAATTAGAGTGTTCGTTCTTACTGTTTATTTTAATTTCTTATAGCAGTGTAAAATATTTATGTTCTACTTGGAGGACACGAAAAATTCCCATACCTGATAAAATTGGAACAACCAACTATTGTATTGTACGAATACACGAAAACACAATTTACATTTATTTAAATTTCTTCTGATCATACCATGTTTATAGAACTGTTCAACTTAAATTCCCTTCGAGGGAGACTGCAACCCTTAGAGAACGCTTTCCCATGTTACGGATCGGGAATGCCCTGCAGATATAGAGAGTAGGAATCGAAGGGGCATGCAGAGGACAACAGTAACAGTCATTACTGGATTAAGGCGGAGAAGACGGACTTCAGTACGACTTACTACCAGAATATCATAAGGACCGGAGGAGATTCCGATGGTGGTGATACGGCGATGACGAAGGCAACGGAAAATCGCCTCATTACGATCCCCTGCTATACTTAACATGACTGAAAGCAATAATGTAATGACCCTTAGCCTGAGCAGATCTTATATAATTAAAGGTTGCGAAGAATCCTAGGATTTACTTTAAGAATAGGTACATGGAACGTAAACTGCATGTTCAAAGCAGGAAAAATCAATAATGTACAGCAGAAATGCAGATTGCAAGTAACTATTCTAGGAATCGGCGATGTCACTAGTCAGATACACACAAAAGCCATCAATATTATACTGGTGTAATAGAAGAATACTGTAGGTAATTAGATAATAGATATGCTGTTACAAACCACTAAGGGCCACGGTGTAACGATCATTCCGGGAGATTTTAATACACGGATTGGAGGAGGAGATATAGGAGGTATTAACGAAAAATATGGCGTAGAAGAACAAAACGAGAAAGGTGACAGATTAATTAAACTTTTCCAAGAAGAAAATCTACTAATAACAAACACATACTGCAAACTACCAAAACCCAGATTATACAGGGTGTTTCTTAATAACATGCTAATATTTAAGGAGGTTATTCTTGGGTCCATTTTGAGAAAAAAACTTCATATGAACATATGTCCTAAAGTGCTTAACTTTTGAACTACAGGGTGTTAAAGTTTTAAGAAAAAAATCTTTTATTTATGATAACTTTGGTATGACCCTAGATATTTTTGTGAAACGTAGTACGCATCTTCTATGCATCAAAAGGCATTTTCTGCTGTACAACATAATTTTTTATTCTTGCCAGTGGCGTTCGTGCGGGATTTGCATTGAATCATTGTAA
>JABXWE010005755.1:0-20130 GCA_014611495.1 Limonius californicus | reverse complement strand
AGAGAACGAATAGAAATACTCATGATGATTGGTTTTAAGGATCGAATTCGAACTCACGAACAATTTTGCAATTTGTCTCATCCTAACTGGCCTCCAATTAGTCAATCCACAGTGAGTAAAATATAAAAAAGTTCAGAGAGTTGATTATGTTAAGGATTTACCTTAGGCCACACATCAAAGAAACATGAAACATGAAACGTGAAACAAGAAACATGAAACATATTTCATAAAATATCACACATCAGCGAAATGAGTTTCAAGTGACGTCATAGAGAAGCAAATCCTGTTGAAACACGTTGCATGAAATAGATTCTGTTCTATTTCTTATTTCATGTTTCAAGTTATCTCGCGGTATTTGATTGTTTTTGAGCAAAGCCATTGGTTAATAAAATGAGAGATGACGAAGGATTTAATGTGACGTTGGTGCTAGTGGTGATAAATATGAAGTTCTTTATAATTACAAGGTAGAGAAGTATTCTAATAGAAACGTTAAGGAAGTAGCATGGCAAAAGGTGGCTATTGAAGTAAAATGTACAGGTATGTGGTAAAAATATTTTATTAATACATAGTGCGGATACATTTGCATTGAAAATTTTAAATTATACGCATACTGTATTTTGCCACGGTAAAGCTACTTCTGGTTTTACAAAGTGTTGGTATAATCTATCCCTTAATTGAACTGCTGCGGTTGTTGGTCGACCCAATAAGTGCGGTGGAGTGTTTATAAAATTTTGTGTTAATTGCAAAGAAGTATCTGCGGATACAAATACTCCATCGTGTTTTCTTATAAAGTTGTGAAGAACACATGCATCTTTTCTGAGGTATTTTCAAATTGCTTTAGTTGTTTCATTTACTACAACTCCTATGGTAGTTTCTCCTCTCATAAAGTAAAAGGATAGCGCTCGAAACGAACAACCCGTAGCATGAAACCTGTAACAGAAAAATAACATTATGTTCATTCAAAATATAATAAATGCAAAAATGACAACCAATAAGTAAACTTATTTATTTGTGCAATGAAATATTTAATACCATATAGAAGTCGACGCCAAACTGGAACTGTAGACTTTGATGAAAATGAGGTATGTGAGAATTATTCTCAACTGGAGGACAGTCAAACCATTAATAATGATGAAGAAAGTGTAAATAGTTCAGAGATTCCGCACAAGAATATTGAAGATGGAAATAAAGATAGTCAACAAATTAATGAACCATGTATTTCAGACTTATTGGAAAGTGATATAGTTTCTTCCGTGTCAACCGATTTGTCGAAAGCAACTCCCCAAAGGTTCTCCTCCAAGAAACGCAAAATTCAAAGTACAGAAAACTGGGAAAACGCAGCTGTACAATGTTTGACTGCATTGGGCAATAAATATAATGCAAACACAAAAAAGAAAGAATTATCCGACGAAGAAGACAGTAATTTACTTTTCCTGAAAAGCTTACTCCCCGATTTAAAAAAACTAAGTGATGCTCAAAAGAGACGGTTTCAACAACGAATTTTTGTTCTTTATGATGAGATTTTAAATGAAGACTCTGCACGAAGTACTGTACACGTTCCTCTTCAATCCCCGTATTCTTCTGCAGTATCAATGTCCTCTTATGAGAGCAACTTACAATATTCTACTGAAAATGGAAAACAATATGTGGACCTTGTTAATGCTGCTGTTTCTGCTTAAAGTATTATTTTATATTTCGTAACATAGTTCAATTAAAATAGATATCAAATATCAATGTTAGTTGTTACTTACCTCAATGTAATTAACAACTTTTCTTCAACTCCTAAAGCCAGTCTGAAGTTCGTATTCTTTTTAAATATGTGAGGTCTAACAATGGCAACTAATGTAGTAAATGTCTGCAAAGACATTCTATAAAATGATTGAAATTTGTCTGGATGATGACTTAGTTCTTTTGACACTACATAGGAACCATGTTTAAGATTTATGTAGTTATACGGATGCACCCAATAACATCGTTTCTTTCGTTTATTTTTCTGTTTTGCTAAAAATAATAATGTGGTTACAACAGCAACCATAGCGTCATCCGAACTCTCATCGGTGTTTATTGATAACCAAAACTAACTTTAGTTTTGATTCTTCGGTGTGTGTATCACAGTAGCAGTTTCGTATTTCATATTTCATGTTTCACGTTTCATTTTTCATGTTTCGCGTGTCTAGTTTCTTTAATGTGTGGCCGGCCTTAAGGTAACCCAGCTCAGATATTTCAAGGCGTTAAGGTAAACATCCTATTAGAAGCTGAAGAAAATCCCCATGTGACAGTTGCAGGTACAGTCTCAAAGATATTTGGAACAGCGAACTTAAATTTTATTATGAAAATAGTGTTATCGGATGAGGCAACGTTCTGTCTAAATGGTACCATCAACAGGAAAAATTGCAACTGGGTGCAGGAGGTGCACACTCAACGTTCTCAGAAAATTAATATATGGGCGGAAATCGTGGGTAACACATCTCTAGAACCATATATTTTTCAAGAAACGTTAAACAGAGAACGCTCCCGGAAGTTTCTTCAGTTACATGACATTCCTGATTTAGAGCTCTATTTCCCAATCACCAAAATCCTGATCTACCAAATATTTTTCCAGCATAATGGAGCGCCTCTATGTATTAGTCGTTCGACAGTTTGTGGATGTTACCTTTCCCAGCAGGTGGATCGGCAGGAGGGGACCTATTGAATGGCCATCTACCTGCGATAACGCCTATAGATTTTTTCCCAAAATGTGCTGCAATAAACCAAATAACTTGGAAGATTTAAGAAATAGGATTCTAATTTCGCCTAATATTCTTCAAAATGTCCAACAAGGATATAATTATTCGAGTTGAGAAATGCATTGCAATGAAAGGGCATCAGTTTGAACATTTATTATGAAAGTTTATTTATTTTTACCAATCGCTTAAGATACTTGCTAAGTTACTATCTAAACTTTTATTTTGTATTGCACTACTTTTATAATTTTTGTAAATATTTCTGCAAATGTTTACGATGAATATGTCAAATTTGGGTTTACTGAAAACGTTTATTGATTATCTACACAAATCCGTTAAAATATACACTGTTGCGTTTGAAATAAGAAAGTGGATGTCAGCGGGAAAACCGGAAGTGCTATTGGGTTAACATATGGGGTAAAATGTTATTATTCAAAAATTTAAATTGACTTGCCCGAGAGTTTGTCGACAAAACAATTGTCTTTATTTTATTGAATTTATTATGTTCATCTTGAACTTAGTGTATATAGAAGTCCAGGGAACGTTACAGGGTTCAATAAAAACAACTTAATCGAGACCGTCTTTGGAAATTAAACCCGCTTTTCTTTGACAAATTGGCAACTGTAGCATTATAGAAGCCGCATGTCAGTCTTGGTTTCATATGTACTAACTTTTTTTCTCAATACGATCGCAATTAAGTCTTTTTACGCAGTGTACAACACCGCTGATTATTTAGTATAGAAAGTTGTACCTGAGATATTATATATTTACCCACAATTTTATAAATGTAGTAACCTGCTACCGACTAGTTTTTGCAGTTAAAATGTACAAGCTATGTAGGTACACATTATTGTAACACCATTTTTTACGTATACTCTGTCTCAGAGATTTACCTAGCTATCAGTTAGCGCATATAAATTGATAGGTACGGGCCAAACGAGCTTTTTCGTCGACCCGCAACAGGAAAGATGGAAAACGGCCTTCGGCTTAGCTCAGAGGAGTAGCGGTGGTTCACGAGAAACGCTTACGGGAGGGAAATCATACCTAGTTGTCTACAGAGTAGGTCAAAATTAGCGGGCGCCACCTTACAAATAACAGCTGATTGCGGGTTCTCGTCGAAGGCCGAGAAGCCAGCGGCTTACGGGAATCGAACTCACCTTTATTGTGCCTCCTCTTGTATATAATGCTTACAAAGTTCATGCACGCAATGAAGTACAAAGAAATAAAAGATATCTGTGGTGAATTTTAAGACAAATGTAATTCTACTGCTGTTTGAAATTGGTAAAACACATAGTACAAGAAAATTATCCAAAACGGTAATAATTGTAGTTAAACACAGAGGGAATATTGAACGTTGAAACAAGATAGGCTCGCCGCCAGTGGCTTGCGACATTTACTTTAATGAACATATCTACGCAGCCAGTGACGTTCGAGTTTACAGAAATTATTTAACTTTAACCTAAACGAATAATGAAACGCTGGGCAACTGAAGGTTGCCTCACTGTTAATATTACAAGGAAATTAAATTGTTCTATTTCTTAGTCTTTAATGAAACACCGATAAACAGGGAAAACAAATACTGTACACTATATTGGCAAGTTTTAACTTAGTTTTCTCTTCGGTGCGGAGTAGAGAGAGACACAATTGGGGTGCTCTTAGGTTCTTCGGGAAGCAGCAAAAATTCGCAGGCGCGCCCCTGAAGACTGGATCACGAGGAAGACACAACGCTATGGCCAGGACTTTCTTTAACGAAGAAAAGAGGGACGGGCACTTCAAATGCCAGAAACTCCGCCGCTGCACAGGATGGTCACTTGCGACGGCTCAAAGGAGACTGTCACGAGGTTGAAAGCCGACACAAGTCTTCTTCTTCTTCTTCTTCTTCCTTCTTAATAGGCTAGTGCCTGTTCCATACCAGTTTATTGAGCACTATAAGCTGTCTCTCCACCTTTTTCTCGGTCTTCCGACGCTTCTTCTTCCTGTTGGAATTTTATCCCTCGTTATTCGTACTAGGCGTTCACTGTCCATTCTATTAATGTGGTCGTTCCATTCCTGCCTTCTGGCATCTATCCACTCTCCTATTGGTGCTACATTACACATTTGTCGAATTTCTGTGCTTCTAACTCTATCTCTTAGCGATTTGTTCGTTATTCGTCTCAGTATCTTCATTTCCGTCGTTTCCATGCGTCGCCGTGTTCTTGCGGTGTCGGTTCTTGTTTCGGCTGTATATGCCATGACGGGCCTAATTGTCCCTTTATAAATCCTCGTCTTCGTTTCCAATTGTAGATGTTTATTTTGCCATATTGTGGAGTTTAAACAGCCTGCTATTCTATTTGCTTTCAATATTTGCTCTTCTACTTCATCTTGTAAGGAACCATTGCTTGTTATCTTGATTCCCAGATACTTTACGCTCATTACTTGTTCTATAATCTTGCCATCTGTTTCCAATTTACACCGAATTGGCTCTTTGGTAATTGTCATCGTTCTTGTTTTTCCCGTTGAGATCAACATATTGTAATCTTTGGCAGTCTTAGTGAATTGATATAAGGGTCTTTGTAAGTCGTCTTCTTGCTCCGCGAATAGTACGACATAACACAGGATTTTTACTTCTTTATTTCCCATCATGTATCCTCTAAGATTACTTACGCTTTTAATTATATCATCCATAATAAAATTAAATAGGAGAGGGCTGAGCGAATCACCTTGTCTTACCCCTTTCTCGACAACTATTGCCTCGCTGAGAGAGCCATTTATTTTAATTTTTATTTTGTTATCAGTATATATATCTTTAATAACATTAATTAAATTGGTGGGTATATGTCTTCTATATAATATTTGTAATACGTCATGAAGCTGAATCCTATCGAAAGTCTTTTGTAAATCGATAAAACATAGATATGCCGGTACATTATATTCTACAGCTTTTTCTACCACTTGCTTTATTATAAATACGGCATCTACACAAGATCTCCCGCTTCTGAATCCTTGCTGCTCTTCAGCCAAGGTTGTAATTGCGGTTATTCGGTTAGTAATTATCATGGTTGTCAATTTCAATGATGTATTAAGCAAATTGATACCTCGGTAGTTCTCGGGTCGTTTTTTGTCTCCTTTTTTGAATAGAGTGATTAAGGTGTTTGTTCTCCATTCTGCTGGAATTTTTTCTTCGCTGAATATTTTTTGTATTAACTTGGTAAGTTGGTGTATTACGTTGTGTCCTCCATATTTCAGTAACTCATTTGGAATCTGATCCATTCCGGCAGATTTCCTATTTTTTAACTTTTTTACTGCCTGTTCCACTTCTTCCTTTGTAATTTCCGTACCTATGTCGTTTTCCACATCTGGTCTGATCTCGATTGATTCGTTGTCTTTTCTGAATAATTTTGTAAAATAGTCAACCCACTCATCTTGTGATATTTGTGTTGTCTCCACAGTTTTGCAAATGGGTGTTATGTGTAGGTTTATACTGTTTGCAGTTATACGTGGATTGAACAATTATTTAAAAAAGGTAATGATGAAGATATGGATGTCTAGTGTTAACAATCATATACATCGCAGGCATATTTGTGGATATCTGCGAAAAAATAAGGTAAAAATGTAGTATGAGCTATATTTTGTTATCAATACTCGCAGATGCTACAGCAATAGGCCATAGTAATAGTAGTAGTTGGTACTAGTTTAATGTTAGTAGTAGTAGTAGTAGTAGTAGAAGATGGGAATATTGCAAAGTTGCAAATGGTCTTGATTCTTGATTGAGTCGCTCGTTCCATAAAGTTCGTTAGCTATTTTCGGTGAAATAAAATTATATTCTCGAAATTTTGCAGTTTCTCTATTATTCTATAATCAAATAATTGTAGTTACAGCTACTCCGCTAAACCAAACAATTGGTCTTATTAAATAGAATTATGTCAAGGTAATTATGGCAGTGTTATGAATGAAGTTGAAATTGATTTTCCTGAAGCTATGCTGCCATGATTGAAACCTCTTTCTGAAGAACCGAATTAGCTGTTACAAAAAACTCTTTAACATTGTCACTTATCTACTCTTTAAAATTACAGCAATAATTTACTAAACACCTGAAGATACCTCTGTCTTACCTGTTTAAGTAAAATTAGGACTAAGCTATCTAAATTACTTACTATGAGCAGAATTAGTACAGTATTGTACCTTTTTGTTTAGTGTAGTATATATGAACGGTCGTTTATTTTTGTCTTTCTTTATTTAATCATATGCCTCATCGTCATCCATTTTGTTGTGTCATAAGTTGGTTAGTAGATTTTATATAATTTCTTAAAGAAAGTAAATCAAACAGAAGTTTTATAAAATATTGCGAGATGATTTGATTCTGTTAAAAATTAGTGTGTTAGAAAGTATTTATTATTGCTCTATAACTATATATTCTTTGGTTGCTGTTTATTATATTAACTAACTAGAGATTTAAAAATCCCATAGATCCAAGTTGCATTAATTCCATCTTACAAACCAAAGGATATGGAATCTAAAAGTTGGAAATACATATTTTCGAAATGCCCCAGAAATATTTGTAGCACCTTGCTCAGAAGTTCTACATAATATCTGATTATTTTCTATGATATGCGAAATGATATAACAGTGAATTAGTATCTAAATTTGTTAGTATCGCGACATAGAAGCATTCTATATATAAATGTAAGAGCCAGTCCTACGATTTAAACGAAATTACATCCATACATCTGATTTTTCAATTTTTTAAAGCAAATCCTTATTAAACAAGCAGTAATACAAATAATCAACACTTATTTCAACACTTAGTATAATGTAAATTAATGAATTTCATCAATATTATACTGAATATTATCCTTTCGATAAACTATAATTCAGTAATAGAAACGGTTATAAAACCTAAAAACTGAGTTGGAGATATCAAGATTCATCATAAATTTTGCGGAGACGAAACAAAGAAGTTATTTATCTAAGTCTTCTCTAAAGAAAATATAAACGGAAATCAAAAGCTTAGAGTGAAGTACACATAACCATTTGCTGTAGTCGCTACATTTCTTTATGTAAGATACGGTTGCTTTCGCTGAGCTTATTCTGGTATAAATATTTAATTGAAACGTACTGGATATAATGCTTCCCCTTCTGTGGGCTCCTTTCTGCCTTCGTTAGAGGAAAATCATTATTTGAGATTCGACGTGATCATTTTGCAAACAGTCCATTTGCTAAATTTGAAGTTAGCGCTTCGTTTGTGTTTATCGAAACTAAGGTACGGGAAAATGGAGGATGAGCTCATTATTCTGCGTCTCTTGTGTTTCGATGCCGAATGTACTGAAAGTTATCTAAGCAAATTTATACTTTGATATTTCTCCATCAAGGTGAATGGAATTTTTAATGAGATGTTAAAAGGAAAAGTAGGAATCTCAAAAAAACATATTTCAAGAAATTCACTAAGATGCCTCTCTGCAAATTTACGAATCCGAGAGTTAATAAAGATTTAATTAAACATTTAAGTAGGAATATTTAAACTAACTACATTAATGTTATACGTTACATGTTATAACGAACAAGGTACTAAATTTTAAGTTTCACAATAAGTTAAAATTAAAATATTAAGTTTTCAATCTATACCACATTCGGTTTGAAAGAATCCCACTATGCTTTCGAAACCTGTCTTCTTTCGCAAGTTGGCTCATAAATCTAAATAGAACATCATAACCTGCATTTTAACACTGAAGTTGTAATCAAACAGTAAACCATCTCAAAATACAGGATAGGTCAGCTAAGTTTTGCCCCCTCAGAAGTGGTAGATGCGGCCCAACATACATATATGACAACTACAGGGATTATTGAACATTTTATAGTACAGAAATGCATCATAGTTTTTCCTTGGGGTTGGTATTTTGTACCAAACACCTCGGCCTACAATTCCTATTGTGTCCACAGTATTTGTTCCTGGTTTCACATTGGAAGTCTTGGTTGCGTAAAGAATCCGAGGACTGTCTAATGGAGCCTCTTTGATGATATCGGGATCCAGTTTCGTTTCTCCGAACTATCGCTGCTTGCGTGTCATCAAGCCTTCGCAGTAGCATAATCAGTGTCTCTTCTTCCCCTATACAGACACTGCATGCTGAGTTGTCCGCTTACTCTATCTCTATACTCTAAGTATAAATGATTTTTCAGATGTCTGTGTCCAGTAGGGATGCCTATCAGCAGTCTTATTTGCTTTCTTCCTATTTTGGTAGTTCTTTTGCTGATTGAATGGATCTCTAATCAGAGTCTTTGAGAACCTCAACTCCGAGTAGTTGTCCCAGAAGTTACGATGAGTTTTTCTTAGCCATTTTCTGATCTTATACAAATGAATTGATCTCTTACTATAGTAATTAACAGTTTTACTGATTCAAAAGAAATTGATTCAAAAGGAATTTGCGAAATAAAATTTTCTCCTGGGAGTTATTTTCATGCAGTTTGTTCACCAAAGCAACGTGATAGGAATTACATACATCAGATTTGGTTTTAGAATTTTTCTAACTGAGGTTCTATTAATGCTCATATTTGTGTTTAGATTCTTTTAAATTACATAGGGATTCTCAGTCAGTGTTTCTATCACTACTAGTTCATTTACATTACACAAATAGGAATAGAGTCTATAAGAATCGCATATTAATTTTAAAATCAATAACTTTTTATGAATGTACTTCGAAATCGAAATACAAATCTTAAAAATGATTATCATTTTTCATTTTCCAAACGAAGAAGCTCTAATAATAATATTCCGGGGAAACCTCTTCATCACTTTACCGGTCGATAAGTCTTCTGTCCACCATATCCAAATTGTTTGAACGAATTAGACAGTCGCCATTAACGAAGCACCCCAAGAAAAACAACTCAATCTCCCTCTATCAATTTGGATACAAATGTGGACACTCCGCCAGGCATCAGCTCCTTCGCATTGCTGCAGCAGTTGAATGAGGATTAGAGAATAAAAAACATACAGTAGTTGTCTTTCTAGACATGACGCAAGCTTTTGACTTTGTTGAGACAGACGAGTTGCGGTTTAATATAAGAAATATTAAGACACCTACTTACCTTATTTCTATTAGTGTCACTAATCACAAAACTAATTGTTTAATAGTGAATCTGTGACGTAATATACTAGAAACTACCACAACCACAATAGCTCACAGGTACTCACCGGAAGGATAGTGACTGCCACCTAGCCAGCGGACATACTGAATGGAGGGTTTCATACCTAGAGCTTCCTCACCCCGGCTCAAATACTGTTCTTGCAGGAGCAAGCATTAACCACTGCCCGAGTTAAGGGTTAAGATAGCCGCATTGGTCTCATAGATAAGCTTACAAAAAAAACCTTTTCGTAGAGGTGCATATGACGTCCACTTCCTACTTCCGGCTATTATTTATTGATTACTCAATTGGCCTGGTCCCGATCCCTTGAAAGGTTGTCAAAACTTGGTCTAACGGGATTTAAATCACTAGTGTCTTATCAGTTTCATAATAAAGTTAAAATAAATATAATTGGGCCTTCATAATATATGGGTTGTGGATAAGATTTTAAACGGCAATACTATAAACCCAGCATCAAGTTGGCAAAAAGTATAATACTCTAATAATTTATATATCATTTATTGTATGTGTTTTCAAATTAATAATATTTACATTACAATTTATTTGACTAAAGTTTTAAATCCAAGGCATTAATATTAGCTAACTCTTTACACAACGTTTGTACCGAAACGCTTTCAGTTCAAACAAATTGCTTAGCATTATTTCATATTTTCGTGTATATGAAAGATAAATGAAGCACGTTAATGTCGTTTTGTATTTCTCAAGCGTCCATATATGATACTTTCAGTGAAAAATGTTCATGATGGTATCAGAATACAGTTTGGCATTTGATACTTAGCATCGTTACGTTTTTTAAAGAGCTGCTCGGAAAAACAGCATCAAGGGAATGCAGTCTTTTATAAATTGAATAATGTTTATTCCTGTAGCTATTATTTTACCTACTCATATTTAAACTGCGACGTTAAGAAAAATCGATGCACTAAAATTGCCAAATATGCGTTTCTCGGTACCCAATCCGTTTAAATTAAAAATAAGACCTTATTTATTGAACAACTGTATATCAGTATATCAGTGACTCAACAAATCAGAGATATTTACAGCGATTTTCTAATTAGAAAAGACAAAACTTAATAGTATTTATTATCTTCTATATTTACCCAAAAATAGTTTACATTGTGGATGAAAATAGTTTCTGTTGTTTTCCACAATTTATCTACAAACAGTCCGAATGCAATGAAAAGTATTTAGATAAATATATATTTAAATACAAGGTGCTTTTTAATCAATTTGTAGAGACTTAAGCTTCTTCTAAGGTATGTAACAACATACGCCCTAAAAATGGCCATAAGAAATAGGTTGTAAATTCCTTAGAAGTAGTTAATATCATTTTTAGAATTATACGAAAAACATTTAAACAACTTCGACAGAAGACAGTTTCAATTGGTTATTTTTAGCAAAACCGTACATCTGATTTTAGTATGTTTATAAAATATTAAGTATTCCATATCAAGGGACCTCGATGGGGCAGTGCGAATACGCGCTATCAGTCGAGATCATTGTGAAATCCAGTCGGATCGGCCGCGTGCTCGAACCCCGGCTGAGGCGACCGTATTTCACTTAGTTAAGTTTAGGGTGCATGTTCCATGAATGGCGAGTATGTAAGGAACGCCCGCACCCCCCCCCGAAGTAATGCGAAAGCGGTTCGGGAGGGGAGCGGTAGTATAAATGAATGATAAAAAATGCATTGCGTACCAAGATTTTATATACATGTCTTTTCAATGCGTTTTCCATATTTGTCTGTTGGCTGTTATTTGCATTCGACTGTTCTTTTTAAATCATCACCCATACGTTTGCTAACGTTCTTTGAGTTTTAGAAAAATGTATAGTGTCCATAATCAATATAGTATTATTTCACTTATAACACTTCACTCATGTAAATCTGTTCTCTATAACGTTGATAACGTTTCTGTTTCTATCCTATAAGACAGCATTTCCTAACTGTGAGGTGTGCCATCTTGGAGGGGGGGGGGGGCTCAAAAGTCCTCAAAGGGGGCCACAGCAAAAAAAAAAGTAGAACGGAAAGCAGTATATTGGAATTAATAAAAACATCTTAATTTAATGATTAATGTTTGGCCTATTATTTTTTATAAAAGGTTACATATAAAATGCTCTTACTAGCAGGTTATTTCAACAAATAATCTAATACGCCTGTAGAACTTCTCCACGTTTGGTTGTAAATAAATAACCGCCACCATTAGTTCACGTTTGATGTTGAGCCGGTCCCTATATTGCGATTTTATACAAGCTACTACAGAGAAACCAATTTCACAAAGATAAGATGTAGGAATTTGCAATATAGACTGAATATTTCTTTTGAATAACGCTGGAAATTCCTCTTGCCAGTTAATGCAAAACTCCATAATGGTTGTCAGCTAAAATTGTCTCTTCCTTTTTGTACTTTGCGTCCAATCAATGAATTGTTCCGCTTCTTCCAACGATAAATTTCTTTGAATGTTTAACTTCACAGGGGTTTGTTATCCACTCGTATTTGGCCAGCAGACTATCATTTTCAAAGTAGTAACGTTTAAAAGTTTTAGGTAAAATAATGTTCTGTACATCTAAAAATAACACATATTTGCATGGCTTGGTTTGCTATCGTCAATGAATGTTTTTAAATAATAAACATACCTATCTGTATCTTCACTGTTTAGCTTGTTTGACCAATTTTCCCGAAAATCCGTTAATTTTATCTGATAGTTGTAATACATCAGTATTATTTCCTTGCAGCTGAGTATTTACAACATTTTATTTTTCAAGATATATTCATTGCAATTGCTTTCCTTAGTTAATAGTATAATAACATTTCTTCGTGGTATAGGGAGCGACAAACTTGACTTTGTTCTTAAGCGTGTTCTCTTATTAATCCTTAATGCGATATAAGCTATTGTGGATGATAATGCTTCGAAAGATACAGCATATGAACCTAGCTTTATATTTAACATGATAAATACGTTGCTATACTTATTTTGGTTTTATATCATTATTGGTGTATGGTACGCCTTTTTTCCTGAGACAGCATAGTACAATGATATAATTAGGTATCTGTCTTTCTGTAGTATTCCAATTTACTTAGTTATTATCATTCCTAAAATTCGCTACCTAAACATCTTATTTAAAACGCTGGATTATTAAAGAAACGCAGCAGTTTGATTTAACAGACGATTTTGCACAAGCTTCTAGAATAGTGACGCAAACAAGGCTACTTTTAAAATCGCCTCAGGAAATTCCACTGCAGTACAAGAAGGCTTGCTTATTAATAATCTGTTTTGACTGTTTACTACAAACACTATTGCGCTTTGCAAGTTCCTGACATGGTTTTGTGTTTGATTCTTGCTGTTTTTCTGTAACTGTAAAAGTTATTAGTTAAAGTGCAGTTGCCTGTGTTACTACTTTGCTCTTTATTCATATATATTTGATTGATTTTACATAATACACGTTTTAGTATTTACGATTTAAAATGTTCGTAAAATATTTCTGCAATAACACGTGTACTGTAAATGTAATGAAGCACAGCTCATTAGCGTATTTATATCAGTGCAACGATAATGTGTAGTAATGGGCGTATATGGAATACGAATACGAATGAAATAATTTGAAATATTCTATTATTCATATATCTAGAGATGCGAGTAATTCATTCGAATGATAAGAGTTTCTCGAATACATTCGAAACGATACTCGCATCTTGAATGAAATAATTCGAAATATTCGATTATGCGTTCATCACGAAGATGCTAGTAATTCATTCGAATGATAAAATCTTCTCGGATTACTTTCATCAAGTTATTCGGCTGGTAATGGAAATATCGTTTGTGTCGGAATATAATTTCAGCAGTATTCCAATGAATTTGTAATTCGAGAACATACTGAAAGATCATCTACAGTGTAACATAATATTTATTTGACTTGTGTGATGGGATCGTATGTTTAAAAATATGAAATAAACCAAAGTGTTTTGCATTAATCAGTAATATTTTGTAATATGTCCGGTTTTTCATAACACCCATTCATTTAAAAAATTTAGTGGCTAAATTGGTCGAAAAGATTAGGCTTATAAAGATATACTCGTAAACTATTATTCAATTATAATAAAATAATTAGAAAAATAGTGAATATTTAACAGCCCATAATATAACACGGAAAACCATAAAACGGCATATATAATCAGGTTAAACTTAGCCGAAAACCGATAAAAACAATCTGAGAAAGAGCGGGAGTGCCAGGTAGTCATCATTCGAAAGACAGGATGCGAGACGCCTCTCGCATTGCCGAAATGCGAATGAATTTTGCTTTCGAATGATCAATTCGAATGAATATGTCGATTATTAAAATAATTTTAATACTAATCATTCGATTATTGAAAACATTCGATTATGCCCACCACTAATAAAGGGTATTTAAATTTTCTAACTGACAGACACCGCTATTATTAGGCAACGACTTTTTTGGATGCCTGATCAAGCTTACAGAAGACGACCTGGTTTGAGTAATTTCTCAAAGAGCTAAATTGGAACAATACCTAACGTTGATTATCAAGTAAGTGTAATGACCCAAGAAATCGTGGTCAAAATATTGAAAGACAATGCTTTATAAATGATTACGGAACTGTAAGCTTAGGTATTTACCTTAAATTACAATAAATGATCATGTTGCCTGGTCTGGTCATGTCTGGATAATAGTATTTTAGTAGATGAATTATATCAAACAATATTTGATGAAAGTACGGTTGATCACTTTAGAAAAATATTCAAGCAGTTAATAATTTGAGCATTTAGAGGTCGTAGTGTTTTTTCATAGTACAAGGCATTAGCTATTAATTTATTGAGATAAAAATGTAATACGATAAAATAATTACGACATACTAATTAAATAGTAATTGCATAGCTTTAAGTACCCAAGTGATGGAGGATAGTTACATGTTTGCTTATGACCACAAATTAATTAGTCCAAGTTACGAGGATAATTGTATGGAGGAACCAGTGATTGATTATCTAGAACTTCCCGGGCTAGTCTCCTCAGCCTGCTACGGACTTGACAATGTAATGCTCACCGCAATAAATACTATCATACTACAATTTATGTGTCAGTGAATATAATGCTACTTTTTCTTAGCGGAAACTACTGATAACAGGAAGATCAGATGATAAAATGATAGAATGTATTATTAGAAAGAAAACTAGTGAAATTAGTTCTGAATCAACGATTACAAAAAATGTTGGTATTATTCAAGAGTGGAAGCAATCTTTATGAAACTAAACCTCCATATAAAATATTATAATAATATTATTGATTGGGGTAAGAACAAGCAAATTAAAACGGGAGAATGATCGAAATCACGTAACTATATTAAAAATGTTCGTCCAACCAAGATCTTAAAGCCGCAGTGAAGTAGATTCTATGCTCTTAATGTTGCTCGAGGTTGTAGATGAACATAGTTATTGTTCGTGGAGAAGGTTTAATAAACAAGCAACCCGTTTAACAGAGCTATTGAAAGTGTCTTGTTACACTAAATTTTGCCTTTAATTTTCACAGTACCAAATCAAAAAAAACCATGGCATGCTGTACAGTCAAATTTTCGAACACCCGTTATTAGCTAGTAGGATAAAGAACAGTGTTATAGTAAGTACCAATTCTTGGGAATTATGTGCTACCAACTTTGGATTCTAGAAAATTGACTCCCATAGGCATTTTTAATAAATCCAAAATTATATAATTTTATTGGTTTAGTCTTTTAGTATGAACTTGGCAACTCTACGATAATTTTTCTTAGTTAATATTTTATATATCTAATAATCATGCTAAACGAAACATTATAATGCAGTACTATGTATGTCAGTGTGTACAGTTAGCCATACAATCCCCTGGTGAAGCACTTTGTACTCTACAGAAATCAAATCATTGGTACTTTCATGAAAAACCTGGTAGTTCTTTCATTGGTAAAAAACACTGCAGGGGTTGTTATCAGCATACGAAATTAGGGTAACACCAAGAAGCAACATTTCAAAACTGAGGGCTTACCATAGCGTAATAACTGCATAAGAGCCAAACTATTACCTTCGGTGTTGCAACAATATTAGTTATTATTAGATATAAATGCAATGTTATTACTAGAAGAGATTACGTTTATTGCTACTAAAAACTAGAAATAATTGTAACGAAGTTTCCGGCCAGAACGCGTTTTTAATTTATTTAGAATCTTTCCGCGTTATTGTTTCACCGGAAAGGAGCTGATGGCGCTGGTAGTATCAAACCGATGTGCGACCCCACTCCGTACCCGGCCCGACACGACGCCAGAACGATTGAAATCAGACGGACCAAGGATGTAAAAATGAATTTTTGAGCTAAATTCATTAACTTCTGAGCCGAAACCTGGAGAAGGAAGTCCAGCCTAGAAACCAGACCTGAAACCAGCTTCGGAACCAGCCCAGGAATCAGTCTTAGAACTAGAGCTTCTACGTCGAAATCCGGAGAAAATTCCAGCTCCGAGACCAGTATAAAGTCCAACTCCGAGACCAATGTAAAGCCAGTCCAGTAACCTGAACTTATAAACCCAATCCTGTCATTAAACCCGGTTCACCGCATACCTAAACATCCTAGAATTCCATTGACCACTAAATTAGGATGGGGAAACCGGCCCTTTGACAGTTTTAATCCAGGGATTACTTTCCGTTCACCCTTAAGCAGGATTGGGAAACCTGCTCTTTGAAGGGGCAATCCTGTTCCTGCTATTCACCCTATTGTGCTAGAATGGGTCACTTCGAGTTCGCATTTAATAGAGACCTGCATATAATTTTCCCGAACAATTAAAATGTATTTACTCCTGACCTGAGATACACCGCATTGAAAGTCGTTTAAAGAATTTGCGAAGAATATCACACCACTATTTTGGCTAGAATGGGTCACCCCGAGCTTTCCAATTAGTGACTGCCATAATAATTCTAAACGACTACACAATGCTGGTGAAAACACGAACATTCCACAGCGCCGCAATTAAGACCGGGAAAGACAACGGCAACACTGGAAAATTTATAGCACTATTATTCCCTTTATAGGCACCCGAACGAGTTACATAAATTACTAGGTCGCCAAACACGAGTTCCACGGAATTGCTGCAATCCAGTAACTGCAAATAACCCGTTTATTTCCATTATAATAATCGAAATTTATTTAGAAACAGCGTGACCTCGGAAGCACAAGCGAGCCGCCAACTGTCAGAAGCGAGATTGCATCGCGCCGGCCCCGCATCCCGCAGTTTCAGTGACCAGATTGTCGACCTTCCAGGACCGGACCCAGGCAGTTTTAATTTTCATTTTATTATTGTATATAAATATTCACCGTCATTATTTTTCATTTTATTATTGTAAATATACATTGGAATCAAGTATTTTAGTTAAGGTGGCATTTTAAATTATAGGAATAAAATTGTTAATCCGATCGATTATTCTTATTCTCCAGCCAACCCCGGCTCTGAGTTTACCCGGCACCAGGCCGGAGTATTTTATTTTGTTTCTTTTACTTGCACCTTTATAGTACAAATAAGTGTATATTTTATTAATTTCGTAATAGAAGTATATTCTGTTATTTTTGTAGTGCAACTATAAGAAAATTGTTCAATTAAGAACAGCTGAAAACATGAATAATTCCAAAACTGACCAAAAATTTCAGAAGTTCTTTAGTACGATATGTCCCAGTATGCGATTGCAGACATGCTATAGCTAATTTAGTTTCTTAGCGATCAAAGACTGGTTCATTTCTGTATAACTAGAACATTCAGGAGCACTCCGGCGACAACACTACAAGCTCTCTTGCAACTTCCTCTTCCAGAAATATTAACCCAGAGCGAGGCAGAATGGGAGCATACCGCCTAAATTGTAGGAATAAATGGCGAAGCATATATGAGGACACTTCAAATAACAACTGCAGTATGTGGCCCAAAGTTAACCATGGGAACGCACTACAAGGGGAACTGTCAGACTTGCATAACGTATGATATACAGACGGTTCACGCATGAGCAACGTAACCGGAGCTGGTATAGTAGCTTCATATCTCTCGGTCAATCTAAGTACTATAATATTCCAAGCAGAAACCTATGTAATTTCAGCAGCAATAGAAGAAAATATATGAAAAGGCTGTACAAATAAAACGGTCATTATTATCCCTGACAGTCAGGCAATTTTGCAAGCACTGAGTTCGAACCGTATCAGGTCAAAACTGCCTCTATAGTATCTTAACGCTGGCAACAACAAAATACTGGTATGAGTGCCAGGCCACACGGTTATAGAAGGAAATGAAAACTCAGGTAAGCTTTTTAGCAAAGGGAAGATCTGAAACACTATCCCTCTACCTACTCCTGTTGTCGGTCTAACTAAACACAGAGCGCAAGGAGCAGTTAAAGACCTCGGCAAAGCCAAAGTAAAATTATGATGGACAACCACTCCCACAAACTCACTACAACAGCTCTACTACTTAGTATGATGCAAATTAGAGTAGCGACAGGCCTCCTAAGACAACATCTATACATCATAGGGCTATATAACAACAACCCATAATCAGATTATGTGGGGAGGATGAAGGAACAGCCTCCCATATAATATTCAATTGCAGAGCCCGAGCTCGCAGAAGATTCCATTTCTTTGTGGGCACTAAATCCAACTAGATACAACCGTAAGCCAATCTAATCAATAAATTATTAGATCTGATATAGGGGAAGAATCGACCAGATAGCGATTACCGACAGAAGGGGGCGCACAATAAGCCCAAGAAGCCCCAGTGTCAACAGGCAAAACAACCCTCCACCTAACCAATCAATCAATCAATCAATAGCTGATTCTACAATTGTCGTGTAGTACCGAGAAGGTAGGACTGTAGTTTTTTAACGGAAGATTTCTTGGCAGTGTGCCACTATCCTTAAGCCCTTGACAATAGTTCGTCATATTGAATTATTGAAATGTAGTAAGCATACAGACGTTCTGAAAACTTGTAGTGGTTTTCAAATAAACACCTAGTCTAACTGCTGCAAATAAATTTAAAATGTTTAAGGCCACTACTAAAGCTCATCTTTAGTGTGAAATGCTACCTAGCAGCTTGGCCTAGGCAAATTTCTCTTTAAAAGTTTAACTAGTGACGAGCGTATTTCAAATGAAATCATTCGAAATATTCGACTATGTATTGCTGTGAGAGACCCCACCGTAAATATTATTGTAAATATAAATTGTAAAGTTGTCAATAAAGTTATACATAAATTGATGAGGGCTAAATATGATAATGTAATCACCTACACACAACAAATACTTAAATTGAGACTCTAATAAATATAACTGCATGAATTTTGAAATGAAATGAAAATTAAATTGTTCAAAATAAATCTCAGGGTAAATGAAATGAAGGTTGCAATACTTTGGGTTTGCAAGTTCAGGCTCATATTACAGGGAATTAAAGAATAACAACAAATTAATTTATTAATGAACTTTAAATTAATAAAAGTAACAGAATCAATTAAATTTGGAATAAATAACAACGCCTTCGCAATTATCTTTCGAAAATTAATCATGTAGGTCAAGAACACAAATACAATAAAATAATCTAGTTATTAAATAAATCTGAAACACGTTTTATACAAATTCTTGACTAACCTTTTGGATGGATTTTTCTTATACAAGATGAAAACTACTACAGCGCCTGCCTGTCTTAAAATTATCCAGTATGTCTGCCATCGATCTGCGTGTTGTTGTGTTCTTCAAGGTAAACTGCTTATAATTCCAAAATCCGGATTCTAATGGCCTCCCAATTTCACACAGGAATTCTCCAATTGTTGCAGGATACAGGTAAGTGATTGCTTTTACCTTTGATAATTAATTTTGTAGCACTCGTAATTCCAAATATGATCGTAATACTTTATAGGTTATGCGAAGATTTCCACAATATTGCCTGACTTATTATTCCAGGATTTGTAGTTATAATCAGAGGATTATTAGATAGACGATGCACTTTGTAGTTTAATTCATGTGAATACAACACTTGATGGAACCCAATCAATTTGGTAAGTATAAACTTTGTTTCACTTATAAATGTCGTTGTAATTATACGGTGCACAGGTAAATAATACACTTGAACTCTATTAAGCATTTATTATCGAATGCAACTGTAGATTAACGATGATAATAACAATACACACACAGGTTATAACACAAATTCTATTACCAAGTTAAACAATACGACGAGGACTTATAAAAATTAGCAAATGGCAAGTAACAGGTTCAATTAGCAATCAAATTAAGAAGTGACGTGACG
>JABXWE010005754.1:0-18429 GCA_014611495.1 Limonius californicus | reverse complement strand
TTGTAATAGATAGGTAGGCTACACATTACACCTGCGTGTATTCCATATGTAACTTAGTGAACTTTACATTGTTTAAATAAATAAAAACCAAAGTAGTTACGTTGGATGTACTAAGAAACTACAATGAAACTATTTACTAACAAATAAGATGCAATTTTGCAATAGGTATATTTACAATATTTGTTTCTTATAATTTAAACAAAACAAACACTGAGAAAGTCATGATAGCAAAAAATATGTTGACATAACAATAAAAGTAACAAGAAAAATAAATTAAATAAAAACAGAAAGAAAAACACTAATTAATGACGTAATAAATGTTCAAACTGCCGTCCACCTTGCTGTTCACATAAGTCAATCCGCCGCAGAAGAGAATTTCTAACTCGAGTTAGCATGTGGTTGACCTACATTAGTCAATAATTTTTTTGTAATTCTTCCTGAGTTTCGTAGACGTCGTTTTTTACTTTACCCCACAAAAAGAAATCTAATGGAGTCAAGTACGGACTATGTGCAGGCCAAGGATGAATTGCACTTCTTACAATTAATCTGTTATGGAAAGTTCCATCCTGGTAGTTTCTTACAATTCTATGGAAGTGGGCAGGTGATCTATCATTCTGTAACCACTTACGCTGTCTAACATAAAGAGGAACCTCTACCAAAAGTGGAGGCAAATCATTTTCTTAAAATGTAGATACATTTCTCCATTTTAACTGCCCTTAAAGAAGTGGAGACCAAAGATACAGTAAACATTCTTTGAAAGTGTGCTTGCCGAATCCAGTGTGGCTTATCTTGTAAATAGAAATGGCAATTGTGTCTGTTTACATACTCATTGTTATTAAAGGTCGCTTCGTCAGAAAATCGAATATTTCTTAAAAACAGTGGATCAGTAGTAACTTCAGTTTCTGAAAAACTGGCAGAAGTGCATACGACGTGGGTAATCAACTTCAGTAATGTATTGCACTAATGTGACTTTGAACGATGAAACCGGTTTGCTTTGAAAATGTTAAATACTGAACTTTGGCTAAAGCCTACAGTTCTTGCAACTGCTCGTTGGTTTATATGGGAATTACCAGTTACTTGTTCGATGACTTCGCCGCTTCAGCTTCTACACTTGCGATATGTTGTTGTATCACCTTTGGCTTAGTAAACTGTCCATATTACCGCAAATATCTTTCCAAACGCCTAAAGATGGAAGGGGCCTATCCGAATGTCTTTGTACATATACATATCGTCGTACTGCTATGTCGGATGCCTCTCTGCATTCTCTCAAAACCTACATCATATTCGTTTTCTAGCTATAATACATTGGAACTGATTGTTATTACCACAAGAATCTATACAAATAAACAACTTTGTATAGAAGTGTGTTAAGTTTTGAGAAAACAGTAGTTGACGTTTGCCTGTCCAAAGAACTCGTAATGTAAACAAAATATTTTTTATAGCTGAAAAGAAAAGTTAACTATGCATTTCATGCAGGTGTGAAAGGTGTATTCTCCCCACTTGTTACAAGATATAATGATCACACAGTATACTACCATGTTTTTCAATAGTCTCGTTAACGTGTTGTTTCGTGAAAATACACTTTCTATTGTATTTCCCGTATTTTTTTATAACGTGCTGTTTTTAACCGTTTCTTTATGTACGCTATATTGTGCTTCAATTAATTTCAACTGTAAATTGTAAACCTAACATTGTATGATTACTTGTCATCTTTTCGATCCAGCCACAATTCATATAGAAATAGAGGCACCCTTTGTAATAGGATAATTGATGGATGTAAGTGATTAGTCGTACTAGCGGAAATAATGCAACGTTAAATAAATAAATACATTTATGTAAAAATCACACCAATACAAAAAAGTGGCAGTAAATAGAAAAAATTATTGCAACATCTACAAGCAAATGAATGTTGTGAGGTTATGTTTGTGTTTTCATGTACAGATATGTGGTTTGTTTGAGGCTCAACTCAGTTGAACATTGATGACACACTCCCGTACCTAATTCATAATTCAAAAATATCTCAACTATCGGCCTTTTTCCAAGAAAATATGAACATTTGTCTCTAAATATATTGTTGGTATTGGTTTTTCAATAATTGGAAAATGCTGATAAAACGCAGTGAAGGTGCAATCCGTAATTAGTACTGTAGTAGTAGTAAGTGCAAAAGCTGAAGTCTGCATTTGCAAATTTTTGCTGCGGGAAATCTGTGAAAGTGCCACGACGTGGCTAATTTTTTTTGTCAATTGAATTAATAAATTAAATATTTCCAACCTATCGAAATACGGCACGAATTCGCCGTCCGCCACACAGCTTATTTAAATGAAAATTGTTATACTATGAAGTCTTATTTGTTGTCAAGGATTGTTATGGTACCGCCTCGAGAGAGGTCTAAAAGGCGCCAAATTTGCGAATACCTGCGAAAATACGAATTTGAAATATCCGCCACGAGCGTCAAATTGATAATTTGACGACACTATCATATCTCGTATTAGTTTTAAGTGAAACGCCCGACGAGTCATGTAAAAGTTAAAATTATTTATATTACTGTTTATGTTCCTTGCTACAGTCAGTATCCTTTTAGTAAAAAGAATTTCGAGTTTTTTTTTATATAGAGTGTTAATACATCAATTTACGCAGGATTCAACTGAGTAACTTTTAATAACATTCCATCTTGTGATAGCGAGCATAACTAACTGACTTTGTCATGTATGATTTTTAAATTACCAATTTGACCATTTAGTTCAAAAATATTGCAACTATGAACACAACTTTGGCACGAGATGTATATCATAATTTGGTTGCATAAAGATATGCGTAATTATTCTACAGTAACGGTAATAATTTGTTTCGTCTTCATTATCTTCTTTCAGTACAGTTACTCCGACGAAAATAACAGAGTTCTTACCCTATTTTACTCATAACTTAGACGAAGTCGTAAATTATACGTGCATATTTACCACTTTTTTCCAGACAATTTAATACCAAAAGTTCGTGTTAATATGCCTAACTGTTTAAAGGTTATGAGCAAAAGCCCATTTTCAGGCCGCCATTTTTTAATGAGGATGCCACAGGTCGACTTTTAATAAATATGCTACTTAGCAACTTTTTCATGGCACATATATTAATTTTCAGAACTTTCGAAAGTTTGAATATAAGAAATTCACACCTCGTGAGAAATGAGAGTATAGTCTTAATACTATTATGGTAATACGGTAATGAGGTATTCTGATATATGAACAAACGGGTCATTGAACGCTTTATAAATTTATAAGGCTTGTATTTTATCATTTTTAAAAAAGTGGTTGTCATCTCAACCACGAAAATAATATATTAAACAGTTTTATAATAATGCTATTTGATTGATACCTTAGTTCCTTTTTGGAAAATAATATTCCACCAGTTGTTGTGTTGGTGGTACTACTGGTAATTTTATTTATGATTACAACGTAACCTACAATTATCTCGTGCGGTATGTATGTACATACGTCTATTATTATTTTTACATTTTGTTGTGTTTTGTGGCTAGCAATTATCTGTTGTGCTACTAAAAACGGTTACATCCACTTTGCCACATGAAGCGGATATAAGTTTTAATACTACCAATGCCTGTACGTTTTTTTTTATAATGTAAAGATGTGGTCAACGACCATTTACGGCTTGGGCATCTTGAGGTACACCCTTTCCTAATTAGGTTAGCAGCACTTTAGTAGACAATACTTCCTCCATGAGTAATACGCCATGAAAGAAACATTCTCTATAATGTCAAATATAAAAAAATACAAATCTTGAATAATTGTGTTTCAGTTGCCATTATACGTTCAGATTCCATAAAGACAGTTTTTTAAGGTTTGTAAATTACTTCACGCAAATTAAACATTAAATGAACGTGGATGAATCAAAGTCCGGAAGGACATTCGTTCAAGCATCACTTTCCTACGTTTTTGTTGTGGTTGGTAATATATTTTTAGCCGGTCAATGAACTTATTATGTAACTATTTTATTATTATTCGTTTCTACTCGTGTGTTGCAATCAGTTCCAGATAGGTATACCGTATGATACAGTCGTGATTCAACCGAATCGATTTAGCGAAATCTCATTTAGTTCTTAGAATTTTTTTTTAATTTTTAAATGTAATTTTTTTTAAATATTTTTCGTTTCATCATTGCAGATATAATACACGTACTTAAACACAATACTAGTAATAATAATAACCCAAATGTTGATCCATAAAAAACGGAAACAATTCCATATATAAAATTGATTCAAAAACAGACAAATTGTACATTATTTATAATAATGTAGTCTACACCTAAACGTTTATTACAAAACACGCTAATTAATTTTAAACTATTTCAGTATTAACTAGACCATCCTTTGTTTTTAATAACTAATTCACACTTTTTTGGCATAGAATCTACCAGTTTTTGTAATTCTTCCTTCGTAATGCAGCGGTACCAGGCATCAATTAGGGATTCGATTGATTCCACTTTTTTATGGGCAATTTTCTTGGTTGAATGTTAGAAATCCCCTGCCTTAAGTTTTTTGGGGATTTAGCCCCGGGGATTGTGCTGGCCAGTCTATTCTTTTAACTTTATTTGTCGACATCCAAGATTGAACAACTTTTGCTCTGTGCCAAGGAGCATTTCATTGCATTGCATTGCATTTATCTTGCAAGATAAAGGATTTGTCAGGAAATAACTCTTTTTTTTCCACTAGGCAACATCTTCTCCTGTAGGATATCAATGTATTTCGTTGCATGCATCATGCCAGATCAACATGCAGTCTACCAACACCTTCAGCAGCCATGCATCCCCATATCATGACAGAGGTTGGATGTTTAATCGTTGGAAGAACACACTGTCGTGAAAGTTCTTCTCCAGGAAATCTGCTAACATACACTAGTGGAATTAATTCTGGACACTTTTAGAATTTCTTTAAAATATCGCATGTATTCACCATATAAACTTTATAATCACTTATCTTTTATATTTTAATGAAAGTAGGTTTTACTTCTATCATTGCTACATAATTGTAAGGCGTCATTTATAAAAAAAATTAAATAAAAATACGATCTACAGACACATTTTTAATATACAAAAAAAATTACAATTTTAACACACGAAAGGACGTACACAACAATTAATATTTCGTTGGATATCCTTTGTTTTTTAGAACAGCTTCGATTCGTCGAGGCATCGAATGCACCAGACGTCGCAGATCTTCAGGTGTAATCATGTGGTACCAGGCCTGGATGATGGCCTCGATCAGTTCTCTCTTGTTGCTTGGGTTTCTTCGTGATACCATAACTTTCAGCCTTGACTATAGATTGTCTATTGGATTTAAATCCGGACTATTGCTGGCCAAAGCAGGACAATTATATGGTGATCACTGAGACACTTCGTGCAACTCCTAGCGGTGTGACATGGTGTTCCGTCCTGATTGTAGGCAACAGTTTCGCCTCTAGCATTGCTTCTTGGTACTCTTTTGCATTGATATTGCCCTCAATGACAACCAGCCAATGATATGCTGCCCCACACCATCGCACTGACTGGGTGCTTCATAGTGGCCGTGGCACACTCGGGCAAAATATCCTCCCCAGGTCGGCTTGGAACAAACTTCACCCCATCACTGCCAAAGATACTAATTTTGGTCTCGTCGTTCCAAATAACCTTGCCCCAGTCTTTTTCCGTCGACTTCTTGTGTACCAGAGCCCAATCGATGCGTTTCTGCCTCTGCTTCCAGTTCAGATACGGCTTCTTTCTTGGGGTTCTCGCTCGCAAACCATTTTGACAAAGTTTTTTCCACCAGTTCTGTCACAAACTTGGACCCCAGATGTTCTTATGATGTTATTGATGTCTCTTGCAGATCTACGACGGTCCTGCAAAGCCAGGCGACAGATTCTGCGCACATCTTGATCTGTTACGTTAGGTTTTCTTCCAATTCTTGCAGCTGATTTCGTCGATCCAGTGTTCGCAACCCTTATACAGAGTTTTCTTACTCCTGACTTTGTTGCCCCACCACCCAATCTTTTCGCAATTTCCTAATAGGTGTACCCTTCTTCACGAATGGCAATGGCTTTGCCTCTCTTCCCAGGTGACCAATCAACACGTTTCAAGGAATTTGGAGCCATTTTAGTCGTTATTCACACTTTTAATCACTTTACTACAGTCCTCTCCTGACAAAACACAATACTTGACTAAAATAATGATGCAGTTGTTTATAAAGATCGTCAAGGCCTTCCTCATTGGTTATATCATGTTCTGTGATTGGCTCTTTCAAATCACGCGACTTTTTGTGTAGCTAGGAACAAAAATGTCAACTCGAAAATTGGGTGGTTTGTGTAATGTATAATTTGTAATTTTTTTATTAAAAATGTCAAAACCTTTACAAAACAAATTCTGTGAAAATAATAAGTCGAAACATAGATTACAATAAAAATACTACAGTATCAATTTGGTGTAGGAAAATATAAATTTCCTGCACAAATATCAATTAGTGCAATTTTTCATTAAAAGTGTCCAGAATTAATTCCACTAGTGTATGTGTTTCCAGTATTATTGATAACGTTAAAGGTAGATTCATCACTAAATAATACCTTCTGCCATTGTTCTGGGGCCCAATGGCGATGATCCTTTGCTCATCTCAAAAGGTGGAGCTTTTGTTTTTCTGATAGGATTGTTTCTTCCGGGCTTTGCAACCCCTAAGTCCAGATTTAAGAAGTCTCTGTCTTACAGTAGAAATGCATACACTTCATCAGTAGCTTCGGACCATATTTTGGTTAAATCTGTCGAATTAAGACTTCTGCCAGGCTCGTCCTCCTCAATACACTGTCATCTTTCACTGATGTTTTTTTGGACGGCCACCGCGGAGTTTATCTTCAATTTTTCCCGTCTCAAAATATTTGTTGATAACTCTAATAACTGTGGATTGATTGCCCTGTACTTTCACAGCTAATTTGAACAGTTTCTTTTCGAATGGCATTTTGTCACTGTTAAGGACATGCAAAATGGAACTGAATAATCCATAGTACCTGCAGGTATATATACTCATACCATAATAAGTATTTCTCCTAATTATGCTTTTAAGTTTCATATTAAATGCGTTCTAATGATCCCCTTAGAAAATGCGCGAATAACTGATTATTGATTCTAGAAAAGAACTTACCTTAATTGTTTTCTATGGAGTTCTGAGTACCCAATTAATAGATAAGTTGTTGGCATAGTCATTAAAATCAAATATTTAAAAGTCATTTTTAGAAACTATGCCAATAATATAGCTAAACTTCAAGAAATAATTATTTTCTTGCGGAATGCAGGACTTTTTCACACCACTGTAGATCCATTACACTATGAAAAGTTAAAAGTCAATGATCAGTATAATTTACATTTTTTAAGCGTTAATAAGTGTATATACGGTTATGCAATCAATAAACAAATAATTTAGCAACAGATAGGATTTTCGGAAATGTTCGTAACTCTTTCAGTGCATTCTAGATCTTCTAGAAACCGGTACGCAATTATGTGTGGCTAATCACAAAAGTTGGGCTCAGATGTAAGTACTTATTTTCCAATTTACAATTCAATGCAACAAAAGATAAGATATATGAACCGCCTCTAATTTATATTGTTTCTTATCAAAAAATGACCTTGGTATTGATGAAACAATGACTTGTTTTCAATGTTTATTTTAACAGCCTGTTTTCAATTTTCTCCCGAATAACTTTCACGTTTTTTTGTGTAAAACGCCTCTGCACATTCTACGATTGGATTTATAGCTATACCTTATTTTTCCTTATTTACGTGAGATCGAGAGACGCCTAACAAAATCACAGTGCTTTTGATGGAAAGCCTTCACGGTGAGATGAATATGAAGGGGAAGGCATTTCATATATTTGGCCTGATATTTGATCTCCAATTCTACATAAACTCGAGCTGTATTTTTGTTAGACGACTTTCAATGCTGCCGACGTTTATACATCCAATCGATTTTATGCCATGTCTTAGAACGCGTATTTATGTGGGAGTATCACTAAATTCTTTAGATAGACAGCCCTATTACGCATTATTTACGTTACATCAAATCTGATAAAAAGATATTTAACGATTATTATCAAATAAGCGTAGCATAAATTGTCGTCAGTTGAAGTGCGTGATGGAAATAATCTTGTACATATTTGCTTAAATGCCTGATAGGGAAAGGGTGTGTGTATGCGATTAGTCCTTTTGTTATCTGCTTCAGCGAGTTGATTATTTAAGGTGCCCCTGCGAATAGCACTTCTGAATTGTTTCCAGTTCTCCAATTAACTCTCTTTTATTGTTCTTTCCTTTGCAGTGGTGATAAATAATTTAGTTTATTGTTGGAAAATAAGTTAATGGTATGTGTGCAGCACAACGTATTAGGCGACACAGTTGTAAGTTCAGTGTTTATTTATTAATCTCTATAATTTAACAGACAAATGCGATGTACGTGAACACCGCGTTAACAAATTAAAAAACGTAATTATGTGCTTTACAATCATTAATGTAAGTGGGCACATCTGTACTACAAACAGATTATTAATTTAGTTTCTGTGGTGTTCAACGCATGAAAAATGTTATACTGTTTAATATTTGCCTTACTTTCAATGCTTCTTTCTGTTATATAACATGTGTACAATATGATAAATAAGATTTTCGAGAAACGTCGTTATGGAAAACAATATTAATACCTTTACTTAAGCTATGCAATAGTATTCGCCAGAAGCACCCAATTTCAATTGTAGTGTTTTTAAATATGTAGCTGTTTTTAATTGACCTGCAGTAATTCAAAATAGCACGATGTAGTAGACATGTAAATTCATAAAATTCAAATAATGATAATGTAAAAAGTACTACTTCAAAAATTACATATGTAACCCAGTGCCAGTTACTGGGTTACATATGCACCACCACTGGTTAATGTAGAAAACTTCCTATGTGTTCTTTTACAAAACCATTTATCTGTACTAATGAGCAGTAAATCTCCGAAAAACGTAAAATTATAACCGTAATGTAATCCGTTTAATTAATGTCAAAATATGAAATAGTTCTTTTAACGTTATCTGTGAGAGGGGATTATTTTAAAACATAAGCAAATAGTATTTTATATACGTGTGGTGTGTTGCCTACCTTCCTAACTCGGTGAAATTTACTACAATAGATTACAACCTGGGAAGCTATGTAATATTAATATGTTTATTCACTACATATTTCATATGCTTTGTTGATAACACAGTGCATGTTAAAATTGAGGTCTATACATAAATGAATAAAAACCTATCAAAGTTTTATTTGACGTAATATTATTACGGGACTTCAGACAGAAAAAAAATTGGCAACGTTGCTAATTCGAATTTTTAAAATATACCAGGCAGTTGATTGAGAACGTTTCGTAAATAGCCTAATTATTACCGGTTTTTTTGCCACATGTTGTTTAATTTAATGTTTCTGTTATGTAGGGTGTATTAAAACATGCGCTTAATAGTTACACCTTGCAATTATACGTTGAAAAACAAGCAAAAAAACTCTTAACACCAATTTGGTCTTAGACGAAGAGTCATTAAATTATAAGCACTTAAAGGTTTTTTAATTTGGCAACGCTGTACAATTTAAAGCTAAGAGACATGCATTTAGTTACCCTTGATCGTATATGTTTCCGAATCAAGTATGTGTTCATGTTTTTCATGGATATCCTCTAAAATTATTGAAATAATTTACAATTCAAGATTGAATACGTTTTATTTAAATTTAACTCCTTTTTTGGTTACAATAGCTGTTCAAAATTAGTACCTGCAACTTCTAAACATTTGGTACACCGAGTAATAATGTTTGGTATTAGATTTTGCAGCATGTTACGGTTTCTTATTTCTCTAACTGCATTATTTATCCGTTCACTAGGTTGTTCTTCGGTTTCAATTTCTACTTCATAAACAAAAGTTTTTAAAATGCTCCAAAATATAAAATCTAGCACATTTAGGTCGGGACTTCTTGCAGGCCATGATATCGCAGCATTGCGCCCAATACACCAATCTGGAAAGTTTTGGTTTAACCAATCCCTAGTTTGAAGCCCCCAGTGGGCTGGAGCTCCATCTAACTGAGGCCACATGTCTCTCCTGACAAGTAATGGTACTTCCTCCAACAATCCCGGAAAGTCGTTGTTTAAAAAATAGACAACATTTTCGGCGTTTAATCGACGAGACAAAATGTGTGGCCCTATTAGTCTATTTCCGATAATTCCAGCCCATACATCGACGCTGAGTCTAAACAGGTAATTTGTTTGATGCAAGACTTGAGGATTTTCATCGGCCCAGTGGTTCATATTGTGCATATTAAACATTCCGTTACGGGTGAATGTGGCTTCATCCGTCTATAAAATGTTTTCAATGAAAGCCGGATTGACTACTTATTGCCGTAATAACCATCTGCAAAAATCTATCCGTCGCGGATAATCTTCCGGAAGCAACCCATGTACTCGCTGGAAGTGGAACGGATGTAAAAGATTTTCTCTTAACAATCGATGTACAGCAGTGTAGCTAATATCAAGTCTTCGAGCTACAGAACGGGTACTTTGTCCAGGTTCGTCTACAAATAGGTACCTGTAAGATGTTCTCTTCTACTTCGAGTTGTAATACATGTCGTGGTCTTCCACCAACTCCCTGCACAGGTTCCATTCTTCCTGTTTCTCTTAAACGCTGATCTAGTCTTGGAATAGCATGAGCATTAGGATGTCTCCTGTGTACATAACGTTCGGCATATAAATTTGAAGCTCGATGAAAATTACCGCCACATTCGCCTGATATCAAATACATATCTGCGTACTCAACGTATGCCATGATTTTTCTCAAAACCAAAAACACAAAACAGAAGAAACAAACAAGGAACAAATTAACTTAGAACAATGATAACAAAGAATAACTAATAAATAATGAGTGAAGCAGAAGTTTTACGAAAATATCAGAAAAGTGACTTTTTCAAGTGTCAAAAATGACATGAATCAATCCGTCACTCATACATTCAGCTATCAATTATTTATTATTACATTTTAAAAATCAACCCAGCCTATAATGCATAGAGTTGCAACGTCTTCCAAATAAATCGTATTCTTAAATATTAAATTATACGTAAACTAATTACCGAAATATTATAATATATATTTGATTACTTATTTTAATTGTTGAACGATGTGTTGTTGTTACTATTTAAATCGATTTCTCAAGCAAGGTCGAAAAAATTTCAAAGTTAGGGCATTAATAACTCCTTAACCAAGGAGTTAATACTAAAATGATATTAGAGTTTTTTCTTATTTTTCAACGTAGACTAGCGTGGTGTAAATATTATCCGCACGTTTTAATACACCCTGTACAGTAACGAAACAAATCGAGAAAAAAAGATTGTAAATACATTTTGATACAAAAACAGAGTTTTACAAAAATAGTTATTAATTCAATAAAAATATGTATAATACATATATATTTTTTATACACCGTGTCCGTAAAGTATGGAACAAATTCATTTTTAGCTAAACAGGCCATTTTAAGAAATAATCCCGAAACACGTCGATTTTTGATTTTAATTTACCGTATTTTAAAATAATATTCTAATATACAGGGTGAATTACTTTCGAGTAATGACGTCACCGTCATTTTTTTTTAATGGAACACCCTCATTTTGTCTCAAATTTCGGATTACTCTAGCTGAGCTGATTCCAAAAATGTATCACATGTTGATTCCAATTGGTACAGGGTGGACAAAAATACAATAGTTTTGTGTGTGCTCATAAAGTAACGCGTAACATTCTTTATTAGTTAAATTAACAATATTATCAAAAATACTTATTGTCTAGCGGACATCTAATGCTGTATCAGCATTTGCAGAGGGACAACCTGATTTGTGTGCATTTTCAACCGTACCAGTTTCTCGAAATTTCTTTTCAATCTTACTGACTGTTGAACGCGTTATAGGTCTTTCTGGATATTTATCATTAAACAAATTGCACACTTCCATCTGAGTTCGCGATCTGTCTCCATACCCAATCATCATAAGTATTTCAATTTTTTGTTTTACACTTAACTCCATTTCTACTTCAAATTAAATCTAAGCAATAATTAAAACATTCACGAATACCAAAAATATTGTAGTACTAAACTGTCACTGAACATCAATAAATTACTAAACAAATAATGACATTTCACAAAAAACTAGACGACTATGTTTCTTTTTAAATTGATAAGAAAAAAAAACTATTGTATTTTTGTCCACCCTGTACCAATTGGAATCAACATGTGATACATTTTTGGAATCAGCTCAGCTAGAGTAATCCGAAAATTGAGACAAAATGGGGGTGTTCCATTAAAAAAAAATGACGGTGACGTCATTACTCGAAAGTAATTCACCCTGTATATTAGAATATTATTTTAAAATACGGTAAATTAAAATCAAAAATCGACGTGTTTCAGGATTATTTCTTAAAATGGTCTGTTTAGCTAAAAATGAATTTGTTCCATACTTTACGGACACAGTGTATAAACTTTCTTTGAATGACAAAATTGTGCCTTTTTATCCAATTAAGATCATATTCTCGGTGCTACTAACTTCACCATGTGGCTAAAATAAGATATTCAAGTTTGTAATTGCAGCCCAATTCGGTTATAGCGAAATATTGATATTTCAAATATTCGCTTGTTATATCCATTAAACTTACATCCACGATAAAACCTATTCATCATCAATCATCTACTATAAAAAAGCTACTGGGTGGTATTTTACCAGTTTGATTAAATAATTCGTCGATAGTTATTTGGTATTGTCCTTTAAATTTTAAATTAGGTGAACCTAAATTTGTCACTAGAACAAAAAAAAAACGAGTGCATACCTCCTGTACCATAAACATGTTATAAATTTAAGGATTATCTAAAGTACAGTTTTAAAGCACTTTGTGGCTTGATTTGAAGGTATATTCGCCCCAAATTGATACTTTAAACCGCGAAAACTTCCAGAAACTTCTACTTTATTTGAATTATAATGTATAGGTAAATATTTTCTGTCGCAGAAGTTAGAAAGTTTAAAGTTATTTTTGTTTTTGTACGTTGTTTACGGGACGAGCGCTCGCTGTAAGTACGAAGTACAATACAGTAAACAATGGAAATTAACATATTTATTTAGTAAGCGCTAATAGCGGAATCTCGTTGTCTTCGAGATCGTCCTAAATAAGTTGGACTGTATATATTGTAGTAGTTGATCACGCCTTGAGGAGCGCAAGCAGGATTTTTGAAACACCCTATATACAGCCGTACATCTTTTTCTTCCCACAACATATTTATCTTGCCGACGTAACCGCTAGCATCCATTCAAAATAATTTATATATGAAGTGAATTTATCTGTAAAAACAATTAGTCATAGATTATTGTTATCGCTTATGTATCAGGTGATCGCTCGGTAGGTGTAAAGTCTTAAGCGGCTTCTGATAATTATGACACAAATAAGAGTTATCTAGAGATATTTTATCTGGCTTAGGACTATTGCTTTATTTTTAAAATCAAATTAGTGTCACCGTGATAATTTGTGCGGCTTATTGGGTTTCGCCAAGAAATCTTTAATTTAGATGTTTATTTCGCGCAATTTAAGTAAACCGCGATGTATTTTTATTATAATAATGGAAAAAACTTTAAAGCAAAGATATCAGAATACATTTGTGATGAACACGCATAAGAAATAATTTTTTTTTTATTGCTGCACAGGATAGTACGGCTCCTAAGATGTTATGAACATTGTTATCTATAACACTGCCAGGATTGATATGTTGTGTTAATGACGCGACCGGTCACGATACTGCATGTGTTCCGCACATCCTATATATTTCACAGCTGTTCGTGTTGAGCTTTATCGGCAGTCATAAACTTTAATAACGACCGTGAAGGTGCATGAGATGTTCCATTGTTGCATTGTATAGTTTTGATAAGTGAACAGGCATGAAGAAGTCTATTTAGAAATGACAGTCTTTTTTCATTTTGACATCGCATAACGAAGAAGTCAACTTTTTTGTAATGAATATTCTTTTCTTTATCCTGGAAAAGAGCTCAACAACAAAATCTCCATGATTTGATGTATTCATGGCAAACAAATGACTATGGCAATAATAGTGTTCGAATTAATAAATAAATATCCGTTAAATTATGACATGATATATCACTTTCGTTGTGTTTCCCTGCATTAACAATTTTTCATTTCAAAACTGGCATTTAGTTGCTGGAGGTAACACGACTCTCGCAAATGATAATAGATAAATAGCTCCACCTTTCGTGTCGCGATGTTATCATGTCATTTGCTCTCGTCGGTTACCCAACAACCAACTTATCGTTTAAAATAATTGTCCGCATAAGACGAAACTCTCCTGATATTACCCTCGAAAGACATCTTCCTTTATAGTTCTAAAACACACGCAAAAAAGAACTTATTAGATCATAATTTCAAAGTGAAATTCCACAACAGAGAAAAAAACTACATTAAGTCATATTTATGCATAAACTGCTACGAGGCTTTTTGGAACGATTTCAAGTTTCGCATCCCAACGGAAATTTACTATCCCGGGATATTTTAGGCTGATATAGCTACTGTGCACGACAAACGAGCGCATTTTTACTATCTTCTAATTCTGCTGGTAAAATGACCTTCCACTATTTTTTAGTGGTCTCATTCGTCATTTTCGTGGTTGCCCTTTGTAGGTGTAAGTTAACCGCCCACTCTAGTGGCAGCAGCTGCCACATCCATAAAAAAAACTTTATAGACAAATTGTTTCAGGGACGTTGCGTCGAACGTCGTTGGATCCCGACAGGAGGCGACAGTCTTTGGGCCCCATAATCGCACACAGAGCTTCCGACGCCTTCTTGGATCCTTATCATGCAGCAATCCTGTTCAGGGACTCGAGAGGGGTAAGTTATGAAAATGTATTTTTACTTTTGGCAACTGGCATTGCCGTTGCATCACTACTATGTTCGATTGAGCGAAAAGTTTGGCTGGTGGTTGATGTTTTTCGTCGATCTCTAGAATAATTTGGCCAGTTTTACAGGAGTGTACCCAAAGTTGCCAGTTTGCTTCTTGGCTTCCTTTTTCACAACGATAGTTATCAAAACTTTTAAATATTTGACTCTTATTTTAAAATATGTATGTGCACTGAATTATCGTATATGAAGTAATAAATTAATCTGTTTTCTCAAAGTAATTTGTGACAACTCAAATTTATTTGTGAGAAGGGAAATTCGTTTCGGACGTTTAAATTAATTTGTAAGAAGGACAATTATTTTTCTGTACCTACTTGATTTCCACATGTACGAGGAGGGATCAAATATGACCCGGAATTTGGCGTAACTTTGTATTTAACTGCAATAAATATATAATTTGTACACTATTTCACCACGTATTCACCCTCTAAGTCTACGCACTTTTGCCATCATTGTGGGAATTTCATAATGCCACTTTCATAGAATGTTTTTGGTTGGGCGCGAAGCCACTCGTGCACAAACTCAGCAACATCGTCATCATCGTCTTGAAATTTTGAGGCATCCAATACCTCTCAGCGGTCCAAGGAGATGGAAATCACATGGTGATAAATCCGGACTATAAGGTGGATGTGGAAGAATCTCCCAATGCATTTTTTTCTAGGACATTTGTAGTCAATTGGGAAGTATGAGGTCGGGCGTTATCGTGCAGGAGAATGGTGCTCTTGATTGAACGGTTTCTCCTTTTTGAACGAAATGCAAGCCTAACTTTTTGAGTGAGCAAGCCAGAACAGTAAGAGAACACCCTCACTATCCCAAAAGACGATGGCCATTACTTTACCGATTGAAGGCACAATCTTCGCTTTTTTCGGTTTTGGTGAGTTTGAGTCGCGCCACTCTATAGTGCGTTTCAGAGTCGCTGTGCAGCATGGAAAAGATACAAAATCAAGGTTGTCAAACTTATTTGTGAGGCACCTTAAGACATAAAATTTAATTCCTTTCACACAAAGGTTTGAAGTATGGTAATGCTATTGTAACCCCTAAAAGACGCGTGTTGTTAAATGCCAGGTTATGTGGTTCTAAAACATTTATATTTTATTAAACCTGAGAGTACAATTTTTGCTAAGTGCAATTAATAGTTTATTATTTACATATTTATAAGAGTAAAAAAGAAACAAAACAATTACCAGCTTGATATAATATGGAAGCACTATTATATAACTGAGAAAATAAATTACATATAATTATGAAGATTTTGTGAAAAATACGACATGTTTTATAGTTAATTATCACTGTCGCTAAAAATATTTAGATCACTATCACTATCACTAGCGTTGATATTGATACTTATGGGCTCTATTTCGTCCATTATGTTGTCAACTTCCCACACTGACTTTTCTATTTTCCACAAATTAAATACCCATTAACAAATTCCCTTTTTTTTTATTATAAATTTAAGTCAGGTCAGCGGAGGTCGCTGTACATGACTGTTTGGTTTGTACATTAAATAGTTATAATTATATGGGAACTACTGGCTAAACACCTCTCTAATATTACAATAGATTAACTATGGAGTATTGTCATTATTCTCCATGTGTATGATTCATTTTAAAAATCACATTAGTTTACAAAGAGAAATTTCTCATTGTATATAACAAAACAAATTAAGAACTTAACATTATTATCTTGGTTGGTTAATATTATTTCTGTTTGAGAACTGCTGAACACCTACCTCATTTCAACAAAATAATCCCGATGTGCTATTGTTAAGAGATTACGAATACTGGCAAGAATGTCATTTTTTGTCCCATAACAAAATCATTGCCCTATCTTCTCCATGCTGCACGGCGACTCTGAAACACACTATAGACTTGATCTTTTTGATTCTGGCGTAGAATGGTGAACCCAGGTTTCGTCGCAGGTGAGTAAGGAATTTAAAAATGCATCACCATCATCTTGGTATCGCCCGAGAAGCTCAGTAGAGACTTCAACGCGTCGCTGTTTTTCTTCATAGTCAGCAATCTGGGTGCCCATCTTGCGCAAACTTTTCGGTAATGTGGATGTTTATGGATGATTTCCTCGACGCTACCAACACTAATTTGTAATGTTTGTGACATTTCACGGACAGAAATTTTTCTATTGGCAAGAATAAGGTCGTTTATCAGGTCAGTGTTGGTTTGTGTTGTCGAAGTTTTCGGACGTCTCGCGTGCTGTAAATTTTCGACCGTTGTACTTAAACTTCTTACACCATTGAAACACCTGGGTTTTCGATAAGGTGGATTCCCCATATTGTGCTTGAATTCTTTGCAAAATATCATTTGGTTTGGCACCCTCACTCACAAGAAATCTAACTATTATGCCTTGCGCAACGGAAACATGAACTGCCTGCTCTGTCATGTTGACAATTACTAAAAAAATCCAATTGAAGTGGCTATGACATTATGCACGCTTTCTAGATATCTCATTGCAAGAATGTTAAGAAGGAATTGCGGCTAGGGCCAGTCGTTTAGTTGTAAGAATAAAATTCCGGGTTATATTTGAACCCTCCTCGTAATAGTGAAATTTCTGATAGTTGAAAATAATTTATGATATGTGAAATTAATGTTTGATATGTGAATTGTATGTCCCAATTCCATTAACTTGTACGCCATTTCGAAACTAACTTTCAATTATGAACATTTTTTGACGCTATATCATCTGGCACTGTCGGAAACAGGTTTCGTTCTAAAAAGAACGTTTGTAGAAAAAATATACCAACGTCAGATAGAAAACCAATCAAAAATCACAGCAAAAGCAGAATGAAATAAGTGGACGCGACTGCCTCCCTGGACTTTCCCATACTGGAAACTGTTCATATCATCTTTATTCAACAGTAGAGTTATTTTCCTCAAAACGGTTGTTCAAGTGCTATCCTAAAACCTTGCCTCGTAACGAACAGACTTACCCTTAATTTCCTTTTAATATGCAACCAGGCATACTTCATTCTCTACTATATACGTCGCGCGGTCTAACTAGTACCGATCGCTGTTGCTACCGAGGTAAAATTTTCTAAGTCCCTGGAAATTATATTTTGTAGGGCATAACAAATCGATTTTTTTATTTTCGCGGAAAAAGATTCTTTGACGCAAACAAATAACAACCGTTAGAATAAAAAAAATATTTTTCTAAAAAAGAGGGGGAGGGGGCCGGTGCGCTTACATAAATCCACGAGTGTAATATTTCTTTGCATATTCATATGCTCCATTACGCACTGAGCGATTCAGTGAAAACCCCAGCTTCCTATCTTTTTTCGTTTATTAATTAAAGGAGTTTGAAGTTTCAAACTTCCAAGCTTCGTAGAGGGCGCCACAGGAAAATTACGGAGTTCTTCAAAAAACATATCAATAGCCCCTTGCGAGGTCTATCGACATATGAAAT